>PVJO010006726.1:0-86834 GCA_004026905.1 Hystrix cristata
TTCATTTTTTTCAATGCAATTGTGAACGGAATAACTTCTGTTATTTCTTTCTCAGTGAGTTTGTTATTAGTATATAGGAATGCTATTGACTTTTGGGTGTTAACTTTGTATCCAGCTACGCAACTGAATTTAGTTATTAAATCTAGAAGTTTTTTGGTGGAATTCTTGGGGTCTTCTATGTAGAGTATCATGTCATCTGTATATATGTAATTTAATGACATTAAATAAAAAACAAATCTCTTACCTTCAGAACCAAAGGCCTTTATGCAGTGCTGTCTTAGATATGACACCAAAAGTCCAAGTGCCAAAAAGAAAAAAAGAAATAGATAAATTGGACTTCAGCATTAAAAACTTCTGTGCTGGGGGTGGGGATTCAGCTCAAGTGATAGAGTGCTTGCCGAGCAAGCACAGGCTCTGAGTTCAATCCTCAGCACCCGCAAAAAAACAAAAACAAAAACAAACTTCTATGCTTCAAAAGACAACAAGTGAAAAGACAACCCAGAGAATGAAAGAGAATGTTTGCAAATTACAAACTAAAAATTTTGTCTAGACAACAATAAAAAGATCACCCCAATTTAAGGATTGGCAAAGGATTTCTCAGAAAAAGACCTATAAATGGCCAACAAATAAATACATTAGAAGATGCTCAGTATCGGTAGTTATTAGGGAAATTCAAATCAAATCCACAATGAAATACCACTTCCTACCCCTTAGAATGGCTAAAACCAAAAAGACAAAAACAAATGTTAACAAGCATGTAGAGATACTTGGAACTTTGTACATTGCTGGTACTATTGTAAAATGAGTCAGCCTCTTTGGAACATAGTCTGGCAGTTCCCCAAAAGGTTAAGTGTCAAATTACCTGTGACCCAACCATGCTAATACTAGGTGGATACCCAAAAGAATTAAAAACATATCCACACAAATGGGCATTGTGGTGCATTCTTATAATCCCAACATTCAGTAGGCTGAGACAGGTGGGTCTCTGTGAGTTCAGGGCCACTATGGACTACATAGTGAGTTCAAAATCAATCTAAACCACATAGTGAGATCCTGTCTGAAACAAATAAACATATCCACACAAAAACTTCTACTTCAGTATGCATATTTATAATAGCCAAAAAAATAGAAACAGCCCAGATGTCTGTCTGCTGCTGAATGGATAAACAAAAATGTAGTACATACATACAATGGAATATTATTTTTAAGAGGAAAAAAAGTGATACATGCTAGAACATGGATGGATCTCAATAATGTGCTCAGATGCTCAGTAAAAGAAGCCAGACACAAAAGGCCACAATATCATATGATTCACGCACATGAAATGTTCAGAATAGACAAATGCTGAAGAGACAGAAAGCAAATTAGTGGTTGTTGGGGACTGAGTTGGGGAATGGCTACTAATGGGTATAGAATTTCTTTTGGCTTGATGTAAATGGGGTTTTATTTTGGGTGTGATATAAATGTTCTGAAGTTAGTGATGATAGGTGTACAAATCTGTGACTGTACTAAAAAATTACTGAATAAATGCACTTTTTTGGGGGGAGCAGGGATTGAACTCAGGGCTTTGGGCTTGCTAGGCAAGCACTCTAACCACCAAGCTAAATCCCCAGCCCCTGAATTATATGCTTTTAAAAGATAAATATTGTGTGCATTATACTCATTTTTAAAAAATATGACCACCAAGGAAAGTAAGTATCTTCTCAGAAAGAAATGTATTTTAGGAATGGGAAAAGGCCCGTGATAAAGGAACTATAAATTTAATGCAAATTCTTGACACTGAAAGCAGAGTGGAGACCATTTGGGTGAGGATAAAATGGAAAAGAGACATAGTAGTGTGCCATAGCCTGTTTTGTTTGGTTTTTAGGTTTTTGAGACAGGTTGTAATAACTATGTAGTTCCACTTGGCTTTGACCTCTCTGTGTATCCCAGGCTGGTCTTAAACTGGTGACATTCTCTTGACTCACCCTCCTGAGTATTGAGAGTAAAGGCATGTGTCCCCATGCCTGGCCTGCCTGTTTAATCAGATAGGTGTTACAGGTAATTGATGCTTTCCTAAGTATATATTGGGAACCCTGAGTATTAATGATTATACATTGATACCCTTAAATATTTTTTCATGTGTTGAGTAGGGGCATTCATCATCTATCAGCTATCAAACAAATTTTCAAGTTATCAGTCAGTGACATTGTCAGCCAAAACAATTTAGTTGTAGTGTAGCAACCCTTACCCTTAAAAACAATAACAAAAAAGAAAATGGACTTTTTGGACTAGTACTAAGCCTGTTGGAAATATATTTTCCTGGAAAATGTCTGACACTTTGCCTTCTTTCTGTTCGGTTCTTATTATTTTATTTATTTTGGGGGGGGCGTGGGAGGTGCTAGGGGTTAAACTCAAGGCCTGTGCTTGCTAGGCAAGTGCTCTACCACTTGAGCTAAATAAATCCCCAACCCCACTATTATTGAATCCAGTTCACTTTGTATGGAGTTTTTTTCTCAAGGTAAAAAAATCTAAAACTAGTGAAAGATTATCGTTCTAGGAATCTTTATTATTCCTAAGTTTTATTACTCCTAAGTTTTACATATATATGTGTATGTGTTTTACATACATATATACATAAAATCAGGAATTCAAATACTTAAGACCATTTTGTTAGGTTTTCTTGATAGTGCTTAAGAGATTGGCCAGGCGCAGTGGTGCACAGCTGTAATCGCAGCACCACTCTGGAAGGCTGACAAGGGAAGATCACAAGTTCAAGGCCAGCCGGGCAATTTGGTGACTTAGCAAGACAGCATCTCTAAATAAAAAATTAAAAAGGGTTAGGTATGTAGCTCAGTGCAGAGGACCTGGGTTCAATGCCCAGTACTACAAGAGGGAATCAATCCTTAGCTGATACTGGATGAAATAACATCGAACCGGCTTATAACCAGTTACAGAAATACTTAAGTTTGAGTGAATGTATCAGATCAATGAATTTGGGATGATATATGTACACATAGATACCTACATTATGATTTCACTTTATGTTTATTGCTGAAGTAGGTGGAATGAATCACCTCAGAGAGAATGGCATAGTGCACCGTGATATCAAGCCAGGAAACATCATGCGTGTCATTGGGGAGGATGGACAGTCTGTGTACAAACTCACAGATTTTGGTGCAGCCAGAGAATTAGAAGATGATGAACAATTTGTTTCTCTTTATGGTACAGAAGAGTATTTGGTAAGTCATCTATCACTAATTTCAATTCTAAAAGCTAGTATATTGATTATTCAAGTAACTGGTCAACCAATTCACTATAAAAGATTACAAAAATTGAATTTGTATTGTAATGACTATGTTGTATAAGAAGGGAATTAGGTATTTCTTCATAAGAGGACTATTATTTTTCTATTAAAATCTTTGAAGTTTTATAACACACTTAAATCCTTTAGTTTTGCTAATGACATAGATCTGTATTAAAAGACAAACCTAACATATATTCAGGAAACATCTAGCCAATAAAGACTCTGCTTTTGGATTAGAGCAATTAATGTATTATAGGCTTTTTATAATACTGTTCCCTATAGAGAAAAATTCATTATATTTCTGAAACAGAAGATTCTGTGTGGGGGTAGTGGGCTCATTATCGAAAGACCAAAAGGATCATTATTAGAAACACACAAAAGATGAAATGCCTCTATAAATATCTAAGTTGAAATGCTAGAAAGCCAGAATTTTGTGTAGGTGCATGTCTTAGTTACTTATTGTTAAGACAAAACCTGACATCCAAAGTTAAAGGAGGAAAGGTTTATTTAGCTCACAGTTTGTAGAGGTTTCATTCCATACTTGGCTAGCTCCAAGGGTGGCCTGACAAAGGACATCGCAGAGCAGAAGACAGCAGCAGCAGCAGCAAAAACTATAAGCAATGACACTAGCCTTCTTTCTGGCCCTTATATTACACCCAGGGTGGGGCACCCATAATTCTAGCCAGAACTATGCAAACCAATCAGCAGACTGATTTAGTAATCACACATCCTTTTTTTTTTTTTTAATTTTTTTATTATTATTATTATTTGGTGCTGGGGATCGAACTCAGGGCCTTGTGCTTGCAAGTCAAGCACTCTAACCACTGAACTAAATCCCCAGCCCGTAATCACACATCCTTGATCCCAGCAGCATACACTGCAGATCCAGCCACTTCTGAAACCCCACCCCCATGACTGCATGATGCTTTGGAGGGACCTCTAGATTCAAACGATACAGTACATTTGTGAAAAGTTAGTAAAATTCAAAACACTTAAAAATATAAAGTATTTTTAGCATGTAATTGGGAAGTTTGTAATATATAGCTATTATCAGTTATTTTTCACTCTCAGTTTGACCTTAATTCTTAGGTTCTATGATTTTTTTTCCAATTAGATTCTTCTGCTATAATGTTATAAAGTGAAGGATCTTGCCTCCCCAGCATCTTTATTAAGATTATTTTAAGTCTGGCATGAGTTAAGGCATCTTAAATTGGCTCCTAACAATAGATAACCCAAACTAATCTGTAGATATGTTTGATGATTTTTTACATAAGAGCGCTTAGAAATGAGCTAAGTGCTTTAATGCACACCTGTTATCCCAGCTACTCAGGAAGCTGAGGTAGGAAGATTGCAAATTCAAGGACTGGGCAACTTAGACTCTGTCTTGGGGTGGGGGGGTACCTAAAAATGTGTTTCATTCATTCCACAAATATTTATGGAGCCTACTGTGTACTAGGCACTGTTCAAGCCACTGGGATTTCTGTAGTGAACCGGACACACACCATTCCTGTTCTGTGGACCCCACATTCTAGTACAGAAAGCAGACAATTAAATGTAGACAAGTAAATAAGGTAAATTCAGATCGTTGAAGTTTTGTAAAGATAATAATAAGATAAAGAGTGGCTAGCAAGAGGTGACCAGGGAAAGCTTCCATTCAGGCCTAAATGAACTGATACTGAAATGATTAAAAAACTTCAAGCCAGGCACAGACTTGGGGATGTTATAAGCAGAATAAGCAGCAACTGTAAAGATTAGGATAAGAATGACCTTGAGTGTTCAAGAGACAGAAAGGATGGCAATTTGGCCAGAGTTGGAGTTGGAAATGGAACAGTGATCAGGGGCCTGCCAGATTATATAAGGTCCTAGTCTTTACCCTGTCAAATGAGCGTCTCCTTTTTATGATAAATGTTTTACATGTTCCCTTATCTTTGACGAAACTTAAGTTTTATCTGAGTGAAACTTAGATAATATAATCAACCTGCATACCTAAGTAAATGAAGAGCATGATACCTTAATATTGTAAAGCAAAGTATTTTATAATAAAAGATTAGATATTTAACATGTAAAATCTCCAGATTTTTACATGTTAGGAACAACTTCTGGTGAATAAATGAAGTAGTCTTATGTGCTCGTGGTGTCACTTTGAATACAAGTGCACTGATAGCTTGTATTAGTGACTCACAAATCACAAGTTATACTGTTATTGGCGTGATTTTCCAAAGTAGTGAGCAGTTCTTGGTAAAATGTCTAATTAAATCAAGCTGTTTTAAGTATAGCTACATTCTTGGAAAATATGTATGAAAATGCTTTGTTGTATGTAAAATGGGATTTAGAGATAGATTTCTCACCTGTACAAATATCTGGCAGGATATTGGAAAGTAATTCAAAATGTGGAAAGATTATTTTTCAGATCTGTCACATATACTGCAAGATGCCTTTCTCACCAAATACCAGTACCCTTTTCCAATTATTGTGGTCACCGTAGTAGTCTTCAAAAGGTTTATTTCCCCCAGTACTAATGATTAATCTTTTGTAACATCTGTATGTAGAACCACAGTTAGCTTTTGCCTGTAACAGATCTTTACATGGGGAGAACAAAACAGTAAACAAATTAACTCTTGAGTCCACATGGTGTATTCCAGGGGGAAATTTTACTTAATCTATTTGTATTTCAAAGTAGACTTAGCCCTGTTTTCAAATACAGAATACCAGAAGTTTTAAAAACAAGGTAAATACTGGGCAGAAGCTTCACAATGTAGAAATATATACTTAGATGGAATCTTGCTCTTATATAGTTTCCCAGAAATCACTCAGGCAGAAGTTAAATCCTCTCTTTTGTGTGTTAGTCTTTATTTAAAAAAAACCCAACATTCTTCTATCACTTTTGAAAATACACATATTGTCTCAATAATATAATCCTGAAAACCTTGGTGTGGCTTTATCCTAATGTTCCTATTACAGATGCAGTAGTCTGAGCTCAGTAATGTCAAGCCCTACATATGCACAGGTGGCACATTCAGGAGAGAGCCAGTGGGCACATACATGCCACACCAGCATGTGTCAAACCACCAACATTCTGTCAATCCCTGGGGACTTCCAGCTCTACCACTTCAGTGGTATATTACTATACCTTGTGAGGAGGTCCCCCTTTGTCTCCTTCTAGAATCATTGTATCTCCTCTTCCCAGGTTGGAAGCCTCACGTTGCAGAAGACATCAGACATATCCAGGTACTCTTGGCCGATTCACACTATCATGTATACACTAAGTACTAACTGCTGAGTCAAAGGTCTGGCTGTCACTCCCTTGGACAATAATCACTTCATACGCTATCCCACAGAACAAGCAAAGTCACTCAGTCTCCTTATGTTGGTTAGGCATGTATTCAGAAACTCACTGCAAAGCCCAGTCTTACCTGCTTATCTTCACTGATTTCATGCTAAAATGTGTTTCCCAAAAGAGCTTTTCCCCAACTCCATCCTCCCTGCTGCAATCCAGAGATTATGACTCTTTGGACTGAGTCAGATTCATGGACTGTATCATTTAGAAGTCGTTCCCAGCAGTGGTTCCTGCCTCAATTCCTATTCCCCTGAGCCTTAGACAAATCCCACGATGTCATAAGGGATTGTCTGGTTTTGGGACCATTTGGGTGGTGACCCTACTTTGGTCCATAGTATATTCTTGAAGCTTTATCTGCCAAGAATTTTCAAGTTGCCAATGTCTAACTTCCATAAAAGCACATGTCAGTAGGTGAAGTCTGTGTAGCTACTGGTTGTCCTTGCAGAGCTAAATGTCTGTCAGCAGCTCTATGAGCTCCTAAACCATTTCTTCAAAGTGCCAGATATTCTCAGCAAGTCTGAAGTAGTATCTCCTGCAACAACATGTGTTTAACATCAGACCAGCTACTTATGTGGGTCACTTGATCCCCAATGAATCTAGTCAACTGGTCCTCTAAACTGATTCTATAGAATTGTCATTTCAAAGCCCATATGACTTAGTCTGATGGATTGCATGTGAGGGATCAGAAAAAGAAATCAAAGGTGCCTGATAGCTTTTGGGTGTGAGCAGCTGGATAGAAGGATAAAGATAAGAAGGAAAGAGACTTGAGTGAGAAGACCATGAGTCTCTTTTGCACATGTTAAGTTTGAGCTACCTTTTAAACTTTGAAAGAAAGCAGTAGGGCATATGAATCTGGAGTACAGGAAAAGAGATAGATTTAGAAGTTAAAGCATAAAGATGATATTTAATGTGATAGGCCTGAATGGGAAATGGGAAGAAGTAAGGTAGTTACAAGCATGCAAAGGTATTTTGAGAAGTTTTTTTGTGGTAAGAAGCAGAGAATTGGTTGGTAACTCAAAGGATTGTGGGATCAATTTAAGTTTCTTGTTTTTTGTTTTTTTAAATGGAGCTATCAAAGCTTGCTCATAAGTGGAAAGGAATGATCCAGCATAAAATAAAAGGAATAATTGCAAGAATTGATTCTAGAATTGGTAAGGCAGTATGGTGGGCTCACAGCACAAAAAGAAAAGCTGGTCTTTGATAGCAGTTTTTTTTGTGACTGGAAAGTAGGCCTGGTAAACGGATTCAGGTAGGTTGGTAAAGGGCATAAAGGAGAATTGATCTGATTGCTTCTGTTTCCTCTTTAAAGTATAGAGTAAGATCATCAAAGTTGAGTGTCAAAGGAGGTGGTATTAGAGGTTTAAGTTGAGAAGAGGAAGCTGTGAAATAGTCTTTTGAGAATGGGAAAAGTATTAGGAAAACACAATAGAATTTCTAGGCATTGAGTACCGATTTTTTTGTTTGTAATGTATTATGGTAGGTCACAGGTTCATGTTTTTTCATGTTTTTTTGTCTGTTTCTTAGCATCCTGATATGTATGAGAGAGCGGTGCTAAGAAAAGATCATCAAAAGAAATATGGAGCAACAGTTGATCTTTGGAGCATCGGGGTAACATTTTACCATGCAGCTACTGGATCACTGCCATTTAGACCATTTGAAGGGCCACGTAGGAATAAAGAAGTGATGTAAGTGGTTTCTCCATCTAAAATTAGAAATAAAGTTTTAAATATATATATATAATTTTATTTCCCCATATGTTAGGGGTGGACACTGACAAAAATTGGTTTAGCAGTTATATCTAGTATTTTAAGCCATCTGGTTTTTAATGAAAATGCAGCCTTATTATAAGAGCGTACAGACATAGTTTCCCATATCACGTTTAAATATCTGTTGTACAAAGTATAAATGGTGTCCAGTCTTTGGTTCATCCTTAAAAGTCTACCTCTTTCTGAATTTTATTTCAGCATGCTGTTTATTTCACTTTTTGTACTTGTCAACATTTTTCTTCTATGCAACTGAAAAAAATTCTGTAGGGTACTGGAACCAATACCAAATCTAGAAGAAATATAATTGTTTTCTTGAACTTTTCTGACTTCTTTTACCATTTTAAAAATAATATTTCAGCAGTACTAATTTTTTTTTTTTAGTGTTACAGGTTCAGACCAGGCTTTTACTAGTATAGTATACAGTCATGTATTGCCATATTATTAAGAAATAGTGTACAAAATGACTTACTGTGAACCAAGTAACAGAGATTTCTAGATGTGAAATTTATTATAAAATTCATCTGTATACTGATTATGCTTCTAGTTATTTTAGAAGAAATTAGTCAATGCTTTTGCTTCATGCAAACAGCTAACTCACATACACATAAAATTATAACATTGTGAATATTTAATTTAGTGCATGGTTTGAGACAATAACTCACTGATAGCCTAGCCTGCCCAACCATTGTTTTAAATCTTCACATATTTTTCAGACTTACATATTTGACCCAGCCATTCATAAGCATACATAATTTAAAGTAATAATCAAAACTGTAAAATTATAATCGTTTATCTAGTATCATCTCAGAGAATTGAGAAAGAAACATTTTTTTCCTTTTGTTGATTTGAGAAGTAAAACAAATTCAGATGATATAATCTGCTACTATAAAAAGTATTTTGCTGGCTGGGGATTTAGCTCAGCGGTTAAAGCGCTTGCCTTGCAAGCACAAGGACCTGAGTTCGATCCTAGCACCAAAAAAAAAAAAGTATTTTGCTAATACTTTTGTATTTAAGTATTTTCCAGTAAGTGCATGTGTGCATGGGAAAAGAGATCATTAACAGAACTAATGATTTTGGTGTAGCATCAACCTGATTCTGCTTTACAGGAGTGCCTTCTGTATAAAATCTTTTCATGACCCAAGGTTGAGAGTCAGACTGTGTTTTCACATGAGACGTAGATTGTGCTTGGCGATAAATCATGCTTTTATCTTCATAGGTATGTTTTAAAATAGTACCAGCATTTCTTGCTGTCCTAAAACTGGGTTACATAAAACTGTAGTGCTCACTAGTGAAGAAACATGACTCATCAGCAGCTGGGCATACCTGATGGTTTCACCTAACTCCCATGTGGCTAGTTGTACATTAGAGAAGTTACTGCTTTATTTGCACAGAAACTCAAGTTTTTGTTTACACTGACGCCAGTGAATGTTTAGAGGTGCTTAGTCAGTAGTGGTGGCTGATTTACTTTACTGGTGCGTGATGTGTTCATCTTGCATCATGGCGGTGTTTGTTGTTCCTTCAGCATCGCATTTGCATCTTATAAATACCTATATGTGGATCTTATCAAAATTAAATGTTTTAAAGATTCTGTGTAAGAATTCTGTCATTCTGTTCACTTTGTATTAATCTCACATATCTCTCCTTCTCTACAATCTAATCATTCTCATGATCAGATCATTCTCACACTTCTTATTTTTCACACTAATTTTCTTCTTTGATAAAAATATCTTAAGGCAGAAATTGTGGCTGCCTCTGCTGTGGATGCAGTAAGTGGTCTTAAGGAGCTGTACTGGTTGGTTGTATTTTTTAAGAAAATACATTGATTCACTCAGATCACATTTACTTAGGTGTCAAACAACAAAAAGAAATCCAGTAGAAATAATATCTCTAAGCTTATTTAAGATTCTGCTGTATTATGTTTTACATTTTCAAGTGGGTAAAAGTATTCTTAAAACATGACACTCATATTTCTCTCTCTTATGTTTTGTATAGGAACATTTTAATACCTAAAGGTCTGCTTTCATTGACTTGAACACCATTGTACTTTTCTTTGCCTCCCCATTTGTCTCTTCCCTCAGTTCATCTTTATTTTTATCATCTTCATCAGAAATCACATTAAATTTGGCTTACAATTTTGCTACATAAATCTATTCCTATTTGTGTATATTTTTTTTAATATGCAAAGGATTTTTCTGGTATTGTACTATGTATAGTTTTATGTTTTTTAAAAAATACTATTATTCTGCAGTTCTTTTATAGTTCAACTGACTATGCCTTTGGCTAATATAGGTAAGAAGGATTACATACTGTTTTCATAGTTTAAAAATATTCTGTGATATAACGTCTCTGTGTTTCCTCCATTTTTCAGATGGAAAAATTAATATTTTTGTTGTGAACTTCAAGATGCTGTTAATGGCACTCAGATCTCAAATGAAAATTAATTATGGCATATGTAAAATAACTGTACAACCACTATTCTACTTGAGTCAGTCAGATTCAAAGTATTTTGATTGTTTTGTGGATCCCGTGACCATCACAAAGTTTCATCTAGTAGATAATTGTAGGTGCAATTGAGGAAATACTTTTGCAAAGCCCAGTAACAGGCCAGGCCAAGCAATAATTAACTGCTTATTTTATTCTGCTTTTATTCTTCCCAAGGTATAAAATAATTACTGGAAAGCCTTCTGGTGCAATATCTGGAGTACAGAAAGCAGAAAATGGACCAATTGATTGGAGTGGAGACATGCCTGTTTCTTGCAGTCTTTCTCGGTGGGTATAATATACCCAGTTCTCATCTTTTACACTTTGGTGTTTGAAATCTGTTGCCTAAAATAACAAGCACTCAAATACTTGAAGAGTGTATTTTGGTTTTATTTTAATTATATTATTAAAGCATATTATTTTTGCCTTTTGTGGTGACACAGAGATTTATTCTGAGTTGTATATAATTTCCCCAGGATATAGGGTATATATTTTTGAGATAACTGATCACTATTCTTAGAAGTCTTCCCAGTGTGGGAATCGTACGCAGGACATTGATGTTTTGTATTGCTTTGCATTGTTTTGTTTTTGCAGTGCTGAGGACTGAACCGGGGTCTTTGCACTGATCTACATCCCCAGCCCTTTTGTTTTTTTATTTTGAGACAGGGTGATCTCCATACTGATGGAACACGAAGAGTAGTATCACAGATGTGAGTAAATTTCTCAATTGGAGTTGTAAAAAGCAAGCATTAAAGAAATTTAATACCTTCATTTTTTAAAAAGTTCAAATTATTTAAAGTATGAGAAATAATAGTTTTCTAGAATATTTTTACAGAATTTCAAATATTTATATAGGTCTTGAAATTTAGTAGGTGTAATTCAAAAAAATACTATCAAATAAGAATCCTATTAATCCTCTTATTAGCCAGGTACAATGGCACATGGCTATAAGCCCAGCTACTTGGGAGGCTGAGGTAGGGAGATAACAAGTTCCACCCCAGCCTTGGCAACTTAGCCAGACCTTGTCTCTAAATAAAAAAGATTTGGAGATGTAGCTTGATGCTCCCTTGGATCAGCAGCAGTACTGTTTAAAATAAGAAAAAGAATCTATTATCATTAGGAAAGAATGTAGAAGAAATTAAAAGTAAATTATTTTAGACTTCATTCTGGAAATAAAGCCAAGATGGTCGTCAGTATTTAGAATTTGTGATACTGAATTAACTTCCATTATTCCCAAATATGATAGATACGCAATCCAGAAATGAAGACACAGAAGGCATGATTTACTGGCTCAGCACCTCATAAAGTTGTCAGTGCTTTATGTATGACTTTTACCATATAAGTAAATATCTAAAAGAAGCTCATCATTGTACATATTGATATGTATTCTGCAAAAATTTATTTTAACTAGAAGTTCCATTGATAAAATCATTTTCAAAAACTACTGTTCTATAGTTTTTGGTAATTTAGAAAAATGTTTCCAAAATAAAACTGTCCCTGCAATTTTATTGCAGTCTTAACAAAAGAAATTCATTGTGTTGGAGAGCAGAAATTTAATATTACAGTAGTTTGCATTAAACTTGATTTAGAATATACTCAATTCCAGGGGCCTTAGGAAAATCTGATAAAATGCAAAGAGCTCAGGAAATGAACATGAACTGATTAATAATTACATTGCTGCAACAGTCAATAATCTGATGATCTGAACTATAAAGTGCTTATTTCTGGAGGGCAGTGGGCTTTATATCTCTAACCAATTGTTAACATACCAAGTTATAAAATTAAATAAAAATTTAATAAATAATTACTTTCACATCAGAAAATATAGTATGTGACTTGTTTCAGCTTTTGTTCTAAAATATAAGGACTTTACTACAAATGAACAATGAAAACAATGAACCAAAAAGGTAACAGGCTGTAAGAAAATAGTAATAAAATGATACCTCTTCCTGTATTCGAGACTGGATAGTAAGAAAGTAATCTAACCCAGCTAGTTTAAGTGAAAAAAGAAATAGATTCGACTTTGTAATTGAAAGTTCACATGTGACTATGACTCAAACCACAGTTGAATTGTTGGCCTCAGACTGTCATCAAGACTTGGTCTCTTTCCTGTGTGATTTCTCTTCATTTAAGGTCAAACTCTTTTGCACAGAAGGCTGCTGGTATTCCCAGACTAATATTCTTACGGCCTTGAAAGCCCAGTAGAAGACTTTGTTTCTCAGCTGTCTCAGTAATTGAAAGTTTCTGGGTTGATTCTCACTGGACAAACTTAGGCCACTTGCTGGCCACCTTCATTCAATCATAATGACCAAACTTGTCTGTTGTGTCCATCTGTGCACAAGGAGTGGAGAGGTTTGAGGACCTCGTGGAGGACAGAAAATGGATACCTGTTGGGCAGAAATAAAAAATTTTACTATGTCCCTTAAAAACTTAATAGATAAGGGATTATTCTAGTGTCTGTCATATAGCCAATTTCAGTTTTAAAGACTATTTAAAATTCCACAATTGGGAGTCATTTGGAAAATGCTGTATAATTTAGGGAAAACATGAGGCAAAGTAAAACTCCTGCCACTCAGTTGTTTTTTTATGTATATGAACTTTTAATTCAGAGATATTCCTTGTTGATTTCGCACTGATTGATGGCTAGATTATTATAGTAATTTTACTTCGGCAAACTAAAAAGGCATATAAATTCCACATGTAAAATTATATATTGTTGGGGATTTGGCTCAAGTGCTAGAGTGCTAGCCTAGCAAGTGCAAGGCCCTGAGTTCAAAAAAATGACAATAATAATAAAATTTCATTTAAAAAAATAAAATTATTTATTACAAGAATATTAAAGATGCTTTACTGGAAATTAAGCCATTGTCTTGTCCTTGTGACCATGTGGTCCTAATCACCTGGTATCATCGAGATAGCTACCTGTGTACCTGATACATTTATAAAAGTGAGTTAACTTGGCAGGAGAGAAGGACAGTTAGTGAAAGTTAACATGAAAATGCTATAATCTCTTATTGACAAGTGATAGTAAATGAAGGTTATCTAGCTTTATGAAAAGTTGGCAGACTTCAATGTTTTATTCAATAATACAAGTTGAGCATCCTTAATCCAAAACCCTGAATGCTCTAAAATCTGTAACTTTTTCAGTGCTGACATTAGACCACAGTGGAAAATTCCACCTCTGACCTCCTGTGACAGGTCACGGTTGAAACTCAGGTACACTGAAATGCTGTATAAAATTACCTTAGGCTATGTGTATAATGTATGAATTTCATGTTTCGACTTTGGTCCCCTCCCCAAGGTATTTCATGACATATATGCAGGTCTTCCAAAATCTGAAAATATTCAAAATCTGAAACTCTTCTAGTCCCAAGCATTTTAGATAAGGAATGTTCAACCTATATTAACAATAATAGTAGTTCTTTGATTTGTTGGTAAATACTATGATTTTATACCTAGAAAAGATATAACACTCATGCTTCAAGTAACTTTTTTCAATACCGTTTTAGGGGTCTTCAGGTTCTTCTTACCCCTGTTCTTGCAAACATCCTTGAAGCAGATCAGGAAAAGTGTTGGGGTTTTGACCAGTTTTTTGCAGAAACTAGTGATATTCTTCACCGAATGATAATTCATGTTTTTTCACTACAACAAATGACAGCTCATAAGATTTATATTCATAACTATAATACGTAAGTACCTCTTTTTGTTTTATCCCTGTATCAACATACTGTGTTATCTAATAAATATTTTCCTAAATTAAGAGAAGACATACAAAAGGTGCTTCAGCTTCACCAAAAGCACACACCTCTCACTTGTCTCTGGAATAAAAAGAATTAATTTTCTTAAATTTACAGGCAGATTGGCTTACTTTAAACTGCAAGTTTTACAAAACTACTTTAATTCTGTGACTTCTTTCAGATTACATAATCACATAACTACAAATACCATGTACATACTAATAAATGGGGTAGGTTTTATTAAGAGTATTATCCTGTGGTTTTAAAAATATTAAAGTCTGTATCATAAATGTAGTATAGTTTTTATTTGTATTTGAGACATATATCACTCAATAGGTGCTGGACAAATAATCAGCATTTGTTTTACATAAATAAAAACACATTACACCCATGTGATAAAACAAAAATCTACCCCTATGATAAAACTGCATGTACACACAGTCACATTTGCATTTAAAACTGGGAAAATTTGAGGTAGATGGGTTGCGTAAAAATAATGTCCTGGTTATAGCCAGGTTTGGTGGCACATACCTGTGATCTCAGCCCTCAAGATGCCAAGGTAGGAGGATTGTTGCGAGTTTGAGACCAGCCTGGGCTACATAGTTCAAGGCTAGCCTGGAATACACGATGAGACCCTGTCTCAAAAAACCAAAGGAAAAAAAAAATGTCTTGGTTGTGATATTTTACAATACGGTACAAGACGTTATCATTTGAAGGAAACTGGGTAGAGAGTTCCACAGTATCTCTCTGTATTATGTTTTTTGAGACAAGGTCTCACTGTGTAGTCCACACCAGCCTTAAACTTACTATGTAGCCCATGCTGACCTCAAACTTGCAGCGATCCTCCATGTCCAGCTTTCTCTGTATTATTTCTTAGATTGCATGTGACTGTACAGTAATCTCAAAATAGAATTGGTGGGGGTGATGGGGCTCGAACTCAAGGCCTTGCACTTACTAGGCAAGTGCTTTACCACTTGAGCTAAATCCCCAACCCCAGGATTTTTTTTTTTTAAACTGAAGGGGGAGTTGCCCCCAGTCAATGTGCCTTAGTGTCTGTTTCTTGTTTCTTGCTTGTTAGGTGCGGGGTTGCTGCAGATCGAACTCGGGGCCTTGTGCTTGCTAGGCAAGCACTCTACCATTTGAGCTAAATGCCCAACCCCCTTTAGTGTCTGTTTTGACAAAATTCAAATAGTTGTGATGCCTCACAAAACTCATAAAAGGGGCTAGGGGTTAGCGGTATAGCTTAGTCATAGAGCAGCTGTTTAGCTTACATGAAGCTTCAGGACTTTAAAAAAAAAAAGAGAGAAATAAAATAGATTAGATAAAATATGCAATGTATCTCCAGTATATCAATAAGTACAATAATAATAATACTAATTTATATTATTCATTCTATTTTGGTACTTTAGTAGCCTGAATAAATATGTATTATAGATGTTAGCCACAATTTTCATTTCAGAAGTAACACTTAAACTTAAAAAGGCCAAGCCTGAACCAAACCAAAATAGAAGCTCATGATAGAGCCAGACAGATCACAGCATTTCTGCTGAAATGTTTCTTTGAGTTCATAGATCAGTTCAAAGGGACTCTACCTTTTTCCCTATCATTTTAACAAACATATAGTCATGTCGTTAGTAGTAGTCTGAGTTTTTTACATATTTAAATCATTTCATTTGGTGAGGTGGGTATATTACTACTTTCATTTGGGTTATACAGCAAGTACATGGAAGAGCTAGACTTTGAGCCTGGGTGTCTGTCTGACTCTGTCAGCACTCCTAACCTCACAGTTATGCTTCTCTTCATTTTTAAATGTTATTTTTAAGTGAATGCTGTGTATTACAAAGGTATCCAAACATAAAGAGATTTCAGAATTGATTACTATATAGGCAGGTTATGGAATTTTCATTTTCATGGAGATTTTAGTGTCCGTTTAACAAAGCAGTATTTATAGGGACTGGTCATAAGCTTAGAAGTAACTTAAAAGTGAATGTTGCATTCAACGTTTAATAAAAGGATTTTCTTCTTATTTTATCTAAAATTAGTGCTACTGTATTTCATGAGCTGGTGTATAAACAAACCAAAATTATTTCTTCAAATCAAGAATTGATCTATGAAGGGCGACGCTTAGTCCTGGAACCCGGAAGATTGGTGCAGCATTTCCCTGCAACCACAGAGGAAAATCCTATCTTTGTAGTGAGCCGGGAACCCCTGACGACCACAGGATTAATGTATGAGAAAAGTATGTTGGGAATTTTTTCTTCTTGTTCTCAATGGCCATTAAAAAAAAAAATCAAGAATTTATCATTGTAAAAATGATTCTCATTTTCATAAAGTTAGTGGTGATATTAATGTAGAACTTTTCATAAATATTAAGGATGGAAAAGAACAGTAGTAAAGTTGAAGCCTCATAGACACAATTTACTTCAAATATTTTCTTTCATAAAATGGTGAAATAGTTTGTCATGTACATTTTACTACAACTCTACTTGCAGTATTTTGCTAACATTTAAAATTATGTTCATGAATTTCAAATTTATTACGCCCAGGGCGTGTAAGATTGTGCCGAGCTTTACAGTCTAGGAAAAATTAAGTCCGCAGTTTTGAAGTCTTTTGAATTATTAATCCTGCTGATAGGAAAAAAAAATTAATTGCCCAGACTTATATTCCTTTTTGAAACTTTGGTTGAACTCCTTATGTTGGAATATACTTAAGAAAAAAAATGAAATTCATTAGAAATATTGGGAATGATTAGTTAGAGAATGAGCATTATTGTTTTCAAGTGTTTTTTTTAAACCAGGAAAAGTACATTTAAAAGTTTGTCACTGATGTTTAATTTAGATATTCTGTTTTCCATATAAAAAATAATGTATTCAAAATATTTTGCTACTATTTTACTTCCTATTTCAGTTTCCCTCCCAAAAGTACATCCACGTTATGATTTAGATGGGGATGCTAGCATGGCTAAGGTCAGTATTTAATTGAATTGCTGTCAACATTTGGATTTAACTTGTCCTATCAGTAATAGAAGCAATACAGTGTATCTTAGCTGGGTGTGGTGGTACACACCTGTAATCGAAGCATTTAGGAGGCTGAGACAGGATCACCACAAGTGCAAGGCTGGCCTGGGCTACATAGTGAATTTAAGGCCAGCCTAGACTACCCAGTGAGACCCTGTCTCAAAAAAATAATAATAAAAAAATAAAAATATATCCTTATATATGCCTAAAGACCAAGGACATTATTCACTTAAGTTGTTACCCTTTTCCAAGTTACTTTGTGTTCTCTTTACTTTCTATTCTTCCCAAAACCTATTTATAAGAAAATTTTCTCCATTGAGAAAATGCATGTTTGGATAATATCAAGGATAAAATATTTACTACAGTTTTATTTGTTGTTAGCTTTTAGAAATTGGTAGTTTATTATGTTTTTAATTAACCTGATAGAAATATATAAGCTTGAAAACTTTTGTGTAAAATTTTTCTAACCCTATAACACATTTGGCATCATTGACACTTTTATTTTTTCATCAGGCAATAACAGGAGTTGTGTGTTATGCCTGTAGAATTGCCAGTACCTTGCTGCTTTATCAGGAGCTGATGCGAAAGGGGATGCGATGGTTGATGTAAGTATTAGATTGCAATTTAAAACTTGATCTTGCTGTAGATCTAAGTAATTAGTAATCACTGCATCATTGATAGTTTACCACTTAGACTAGTTAGGGTCACATGCTTGATTTTTATTATACTATGTTTGCTTTGCTTTCTCATTTAATTTACAAAACATTTAGCAACTATTTTTTCATTTTCTACAGTAAAATTGTGAGACAAATAGAAAAAAAGGAACCTGAATTTTAAAATTTAGGCAACACTGTATAACATGATAGCAAATGAATTCATTTTCCACAAGCCTTGACTCCATTGTCATTTTGCTGCCTTGGAAGGCTTTGTTGACATTGTCATAATCTAGTACTTTCTAGGGTTTAATGCCTCAGAATCTTCCTGCATTTCCTCGCATTTCCCCAAATGAAGTACACATTTACTTTTTTTTAACAGCACTATTGAGATACAATTTAAGATACATACTATACAATTGGAGATACATACTGTAAAATTCATCAATTTAAAATGTGCAATTCATAGTGCTGGGTGTGGTGGCTCATACCTATAATCCCAGCACCTGGGAGGCTGAGGCAGGAAGATCACTGCAGGTTTGAGACCAGCCTGGCTATGTAGTGAATTCAAGGCCAGCCTGAACTACATAGCGAGAGCCTGTCTCAGAAAACAACAATAATAATAATAGTAATAAAAAATGTACAATTCAGTTGTCTTAGTATGTCTACAGAGTTGTGCAGCCATCACACTAAGTTTAGAACGTTTTCATCCCCCCAAAAAAGAAATAGTGCACCTATTAGCGTTCACTCCTCATTTTCCCCACACCATCCCACCCTGGGCAATCACTGATATACTTTGTCTCTATAGATGTGCCTGTTCCAGGCTTTTACTATAAATATAATCATACAATATGAATGTACACTCTACAGTTTAAAAGGTAATGTTTTACTGTATCACTTTACATAGTTATTCTAGAACAGAACATTTAAGTATTCTTATCCTGAAAGTGACCCTAAGAAATGTAAGATGAATGCGATTTTATCTTTTTTTAAGTTTTTTATTATTTATAATGTGATTTTTCCATGTGATAATAGAAAATAACTGAATCTCTTTTGAAAATTATGCTTATAGTTCCTACACATCATTTGAAGTTTTTTGAGTTTTGTGCACAAATAGTAATGGCCTCATTGCCGAAAGATGCTAACAAATGTGCTTCCTGGGCTCACTTCACTGCATATTGTGTCTTTAGGCTTTGCCTTATACTCAGTCCTTCAAAAAATTGTACGGTATTTCTTGTTCTTATCTCTTTTTCGGACTTTTTTATTTTTCACTTATTGTTATGTGAAACCCACAAATTTGTGCTTAAAATAATTTTCATTGTATTCATATACTAGTTTCTAAGCCTGTGTTTTTCTATTAAAACACCTTCTTCTGAGCTGAGGGTGTTGCTCAGCTTGGTAGTAGAGCTCATACTACAAGACTCCAGGTTCAGTCTCCAGCACACACAGACCCCAAAAAGTTTCCTTATTTTTCCTTATTTTTACTAGTTTCCAGGGGAAAAACCTAAATGTACTAACAGCTTTCATTTTCTCTGGCTGTTTTTCACACCAGTCCCTGATCTATGAAGTTTCGATTCCCTGTACTTATTTTATACTTTAGTAGGTCATGAAAATTAGTTTTTAGTGTAGACCACCGTTGGCATACTTTTTCTTTAAAAGGTCTGCCAGTAAGTATTTTAGGCTTCAATGGCCATATATTGTCTCTTTTTTATTTTTTTATTTTTACAACCTTTTATACTGTAATGTCAGTTTATGAGTCATGCAGAAACAGGCCTCAGACCTTAGTTTGTTACTCCCTGATGGAGAAAGCCAAAAGCTCTTCAATTATGTTATCCTTCTTTAGAGATCAAATATCTTAAAATATAAACCAGGGTTTGGGGTCATAGCTCAGTGGTAGAGTTCCTAGCATGTGTAAGACCATGAGTTTGACCCCCCCAGTATCACAAAAATAAATAAAAATAAAAGTATAAATCATAGAGCTCTACTATGATAGTGAAAGTTAATCTTGGTGGTGTAAAATTAATGCTATGCAACTTATCTGTGTGATTTTGCATTAATTTTTATTCTTTAATATAATCTTAATGCCTTGGATTTCTGTCTATGTGGTAATGTTTTGTGAAAATATAAGTGTCCTAGATATGCATGAGCATCACTGTAATACTTTTAATGGTGTCCTAAAAAATGAGATTTGGCTTTCATGATGCTACCAAGAATGTTGCTTTGAAATGTGTTTGGATAGTAGTATAGTAGTGTAATTAGTGATCGGCAGGAAAAAAATTCCTAAGATAAACTAATGGGAACTAATCTTTTTTAGTGAATTAGTTAAAGATGATTACAATGAAACTGTTCACAAAAAGACGGAAGTTGTGATCACATTGGATTTCTGCATCAGAAACATTGAAAAAACTGTCAAAGTGTGAGTAGATTACTTCCTTGTTAGTAGTAGTTAAGAAATTGAATGTTCCATTTCTGTCTAGCTAATTTAATTATCTTTAGCACAATATGGCATGCTATGCAAATATGTATATTATGTAGCAGTCTTAGGTTAGAGTTATTTCCTGGAAGAAAAATATCAGTTTTCTCAGTAAGAAATGAATACCATCTTTGATGCCATTTTCACCCTTCCTTTGTGAAGGAAAGAGCAGTGGGAGACAGAAACATTTCATGTCTGTTTTGAAAAGCAGAATATTTGAATAGGAAAATATAAACCTACAGTCAACAAAGGAAGTACGATAAAGTATTCTAGAACAGCCTTTTAATAGTATTTTAGAATTTTGGGAGTTATTTTTATTCTTATTAATCATATCCTTGACAATGTCCATTGAAAAAAAATGATAGTGTAAACTGCCTTCTTTCTAGAGTATTTCTACTGGAGAAGAAATATAATAAATGAAATAGTATTTACTATTGACCTCTATTCTGAAATCTAGTATTTTTACTATTATTCTGGCATGAGATTATTTAAAATTAACTTGCTTTTCTATTTTATCCCTTCACCTGCACATTTGTAAGTAGAAGTACAATAGTCCTTCCTTATCCTCAGGGGATACATTCTGAGACTCTTAGTGGATACCTAAAGCCTGAGATAGTACCAAACCCTCTATGCAAGCACTGAAATACCTTGGCAGGTGATCTGATAACTGAAATGGCTGCTAAATGCTAAAGGGTAGGCAGCAGGTACAGCATGGTCACATAGATTACAGGGATGCTTCATTCACCAGCGGGAAGGACCAGATGGTGTGTGTGATTCTAAAGTACTCAGAGTAGCGTGACATTTAAAACTAAATTATTTCTGGAGTTTTCCACTTAATATTTTCAGACCACCCTTGACCATCTATAACTGAAGCCATGGAAAGTGAAACCACAGATAAGGAGGAACCACTGTATATAAAATTCCTTCTTCAGGAAGGCATTAAGATTTTCTTGGAACTTGCTGACTTACAGTCTTTGACTAAATCTTTTATTAAATAGCTATGATAAAAACTCAAGCATAATTTATAAAACTTTGTAAAATCAACATATTTGTTATACTCATTCAGTATTTTCCTGTGACTGCCTTTTCATGCAGATATGAAAAGTTGATGAAGATCAACCTAGAAGCAGCAGAGTTAGGTGAAATTTCAGACATACACACCAAATTATTGAGAGTAAGTACAAATTACGAAAATTGTAGGCCCACCATCTCTCCCTTTGCTGGCAAAATTAGACTTAAGCTTTCTTAGAAAAATGATATTTCTAAAGCTTTTCAGAGAAAATAGATACTTCCCATCTTTAGGGACTTATAGCAATATTTAAATACCATCACTGCCATGAGGTTCTTTATAACATTTCTAAATGCCTGGTATACTTTCAATACCTCTTTCTCCCTCTCCTTTTCCCCTTCGTTCTCTCCCTTCTCTGTTACTCTTCCCTTCCTTTCCTTCTCCCTCCTTTGCTTTTTAAGTCCGTAATGTTCTTATGTTGGTGCTGTGGCAGTTAAAGCAAGTTCATAAATGTAACTTACTATCCAATAGGATATAGGATGCTTAAACTTTGTTAGAAATAAATGCAATTAAGAAAATATTATCAAATCTTTTCTAAAATAAAAAAGAAAGATATGGAATCAAGACAGTGAGTCATTAGGACACAAGTCTTTACTGAAAAAGACAGTAGCACTTCAGGGAGTTTCTGGAGCTTTCAGTAAGATGTACTGTAGAAGGACATGGAATTATATATTATGGGAGCTGATTATTAATCTCAGATCTGCCCTTGATTACCTAGCTGCTCCCAACTGGCTATGGAGGGTCTTTAATTCTTTGAATCCTTTATCTCTGTTTTCTCAAAGATGAAACTACTCTGCTCACCTCATGAGTTATTGTAACAGTTGAATGGTATACTCCACTCCTACAAGCTTTTAGTATTTAAATTATTTATAAAATGAGTGAAAATTAAAAGTGAAAAGGAACTTGGTTCTTTTTTCTCTTTCCAGCATGGTATGATCTTTAATTGTTTCTTTTCCTCAGTT
The DNA here is from genome assembly GCA_004026905.1 of Hystrix cristata. Lineage (NCBI taxonomy): Eukaryota > Metazoa > Chordata > Mammalia > Rodentia > Hystricidae > Hystrix > Hystrix cristata. The sequence goes on from PVJO010006726.1 coordinate 22,782, forward strand.
TTAGATCTAGAACAGTAGTTTTGCAAACCATGAGTCACGAATGAATAGTAGGCTGTGAAGTTTATTTAGTTCAGTACAATCAGCAGTTTAGTTCACTACAATTCAGTTCTCAAATGGAATAGAAGATGTCAGAATACATCACATATTAGGAAATCACTGTTCCTTTAAACTATTGATCCAGTTGTTTTTTACACTTTAACTGTTACAGGGTTAAAACTAAGTGAATTTCCTAAATGAGTCATGGTCAAAAATTTTGGAAAATATTGCTATAGAATAATGCAATGAAAGTGAGAGGGCTGGGGATTTGGCTCAGTGGTTAGAGTGCTCGCCTCGCAAGCATGAGGCCCTGAGTTCGATCCCCCGTACCAAAAAAAAAAAAAAAAAGAAAGTGAGAGAAACAAGAAGTAGTCTTCCCCAGTATTTGTCTCCACTTAAATCTAAGCAGCCATTTTGTAAATGGTTTTTTTTTTTTTCCCCTCCTTGCTTCTGGCTTAAAGTTTGACCTAGCAGCCACAGGCCTAATGGACACTCAGTTCCAGGACCAATATCATTTGGACACTTTCAGTCAAAATTATGTTTTCTTTTGGAGAGCTCAAAATGTTTCTTATTTTAGTGAGATTTTTGTAAGATTTTTATTTCTTCCAGGAAGGAAAGAATAGATGACTAAATGGTTTAATTGCATGGAGTCTTAGGATATCAGGACTTCTAACTTCAGGCCATTTGCTTTTTCTTTATAACCTTTGAGCTGTTATGGCTTCTTTCCTCATTGAGAATTTTTTAAAAAGTTTCCTACTACAGAAGTAAAATTTATAAAAGGCAAAAATACCACCTGTGCCAACCCCCTAAAAAATGATTATTAAAAGTTTTTTCAGTGTCCTCCAGCAGTGCTTCCGGGAATGGTTTCTGGGCCAGCAAGATCATCTTCACCTAGAAACTTACTAGAAAAGCAGATTTGGGGCCCCACTCTACATCTTTTGAATCAGAAACTGATGATGGTAGGGCCCAGCAGGGGCTTTTGTAGGAGATTCTGATGCTGCTAGCATTTTGACAGCTACTGGTTTCACTCTCTTTTATATATTATTAAGTAATTTATAATAAAATACAATGGTTTGGGTTTTTGTTTAAAATAACATTACATTTTCTAGGTTGGTAAGTCTTTTTTTGTTGTATCTTTATTTTTGGGGATTGAACCCAGGGCCTCTCACATGCCAGGCAGTGCTCTACCACCGAACTACATCCCCAGACCCAGTAAGAATACTTCTTTAATATACATAATACTGCAGTCCATGGGCTTACAGTCTTTTTTATTATTCCCTTATTATTGGTCCTTTTGGTTGCTTGCTGTTTTTCAGTCTTCTATATAATACTTAAGAACAAACTTTTCTGTAAACTATTGGTTATATAACAACATTCTAAACATTAATGTTGAAGTATAAAAACCAATGTATATATTCAACTATATAAAGATGTAAGATATCTCAGTGTTAAAAAAAATGTTCAAAAGCAAGTTGGAGGAATGCAATAAGTTTTTGTAAAAATAGCTAATGTAAGCCAGGTATGGTGGTGCAACATCTATAAATCCCAGTGCTCGGGAGATGGAGGCAGAAGGATTGCTGCAAGTTCGAAGTCAGCCTTTGCTGCACAGTGAGTTCCAGGCCATCCTGGACTACATAGCAATACCCTGTCTTTCATTCATTCATTTGCAAATACATACATACATACAGCAAGCAAACTCATGTAAATTGATAAGGAAAACATTAAATCTGTAGTAAGTGAGCAAAGAACATTTAGAGAAAATTTACAAATGAGGGAAATATTTTGGAAAAACTTGAAGTTCAAACCTAGTAGTAGTAGAAAGTTGCATATTATAATAGTAAGTTATCATTTTGTCTTTCAAATTACCAAGGCTTAAAAATTCTAATACTGATAATGACAAAAGTATAGTCAGAAAGGCTCCCTTATTTTTTTCTAGTGGCATTGTCACTTAAAACTTTTTTTAAAACACAGTAGTTTATATCAGGACTCTTGAATATTTAAGACATATTTATCCTTTAAGTCTAACCTTCATCTTTTCTTATTAGTTTATATATGCTAACATAATACAAATTTTACAAATGCTTTATGAGTACTCAGTTGTTTGGTAGGTAAATCACAAATTTACTAAGTTTAAACTGAGTGATCTTAGATGAGATGTCTCCTCGTTTCTACCTTTTTGGGGGGAATGTTGCTGGGGATCAGACTCTGGGCCTTGTGCTTGCAAGGCAAGCACTCTATAACTACGGAGCTAAATCCCCAGCCCCTGTTTTCTACTTTTAAGAAGAGTTACTTTTTAGCCGGATATGTTGGTACAACATGCCTATAATTCCAGCACATGGGGAGGCAAGAGGATGGCAAAGTTGAGCACAGCCTGGGCAACTTAATGACTTAGTGAGACCCTATCTCAGTATAAAAAATACAAAGGGCTGGGGCTGGGGATTTAGTTCAGTGGTTCGAGTACTTGCCTTTCATGCATGAGGCCCTGAGTTCAATTCCCAGTACCAAATAAATGAATAAATAAAAAATAAAAAGGACTGCAGATGTAGCTCAGTGTGAAGGCTGTGGATTCAGTTCCTAGTACTACAAAAAAGAAGAAATATAGAGTTAGGGTTTTTTTGGGAGCATGCTCCAAATAAAGAGCAAAAATCATACGTACCTACACTTTATACTTGGGACCGTGCCAGTGCTTCTTGTATTTATTTTTTGCAACTCTCTGAGATAGAGTGTGAACTGTTTTTTACCAAAAGGAAACAGAAGATTAATTGAATGATTAAAAGTGTTTTACATGGTTATTTTTTAAGGGTATTTTCTAAACTGGGAGTGTAGCTTAGTGGTAAAGTACGTACTTGGCATTCATGCGTCCCTGGGTTAGATCTCACGTCACAACAGACACAACAAAAGTATTTACTGATGACATGCTTTATAAAATGTTTTAATACGAATTAGTCTTATGCTTTATTGTCATATTTTACTCTTGGTGGAAATCAACCTAAGAAACTGCTCTTGTATTTAAATTTGGAAATAATTAGTCTGCCTTGAATTTAAATAATTTACAAAGAAATGTGGTCCAGACTCAACTCCATTGACGCTGTGATCATCATTTCTGACTTTGCTGATCTAGAACTGAAGCCACTGGTTTCATTTAGCTTTCCAGCTCTCAGGGAACAATAGAAACTAGTCTCCAGGACATCGACAGCAGACTATCTCCAGCTGGATTATTGACAGTTGCATGGGCACATCAAGAAGGAACTCATCCAAAAGACAGAAAGTAGGTTAAACTCTCTCTGCTCTTACTCAATGTCCTTTTTCACACTGACTCCATTCGTTTATTTGGGTTTTTCTTCCTTAAACAGTGTAGAAAAACTACAAGTCCTGTTAAATTGCATCACAGAGATTTACTATCAGTTCAAAAAAGACAAAGCAGAACGTAGTAAGTAAAACTTCCTACTTGTTAACCTAACGAATCAGCCTTAGTAGTTAGCTGTAATTCAGCTGGATTCATTTGGTATATTTGTAATGGTGACTACTTAAATTATTTGTTTCAGAGATGGAATTTTTCAGAAAAGAGGTTGAATGTTCTAACAGTTATTGGTGCAGCCCACCTTTTGAATGTTTTAAATCCGGGTTATGAACTCCAAAGCCCCTGGAGGCGAGGCAGGTGACCAACAGGAATGAGAGTGGATGGTGGGCACTGGGGAGCATGGAAAGAACAGAACCCATCTAGTGGGGACCACTGCCCAGGGTCATCCATCACGTCTCCCAGGCTGCCCATTTCTTAAGCAAAGTTAGAAATACAGATTGTGTTATAAGTACCCCGTTATTGTAAATGTTGGCAGTCAATTTTTTTTTAACAACATACAGACCAAAAAAAGCATCTGCAGACCATGTGTAGCCCAAAGGCCATGTGTCTGTGACATCTGCTTCAAACTCAGCCTTTTTAAAGCAATAATCTAAAAAGAAAATACCATGCATAGTGTTATGCTACATTAACAAAAGTTTATTTTTCTTATTTCTAGGACTAGCTTATAATGAAGAACAAATCCACAAATTTGACAAGTAAGTGTCTAGATAATGTTCAGTAAGATGGTTTTTTAGTGCTGTTTTGGTTGTCTCATTAATATGATTCTTAAAATAGGGATTAATTATAATAAAAATACATCTTAATCTTGATTTGCAGAATTTTTCCTCTGAGTGCACATTTTTGAGGTCCACTCATCTGGTCCCTGATTGGGAAGTTACCAGGACAAGAGAATGAGGGGCAGAAAGATCTCTTTGCACTCAGAACTCTGCCTTATATTCTCTGATTAAAAAAGGGCAGAGAATAGGGACCAAAGGAGAGAAAAGATATCTCACCTTACTTTAACCCTAGACAATAAACATTTTTCAAACAATCTATGTTTTGAATCTCCTCTTTCCCCTCTTTCAGCAGTGATGTCTATCTTAGAAACCTTTGCTTTCTACTGTAACTATTCTAGACGCACAAGTCATTACAGGAAACCAGTTAATTTTCATATACTTGAAAATATTTAAATATTGGAGTGAAATTGCTTTAAGCCTCTTTGGTTATTTCTAAATTGCAGACAAAAATTGTTTTACCATGCAACAAAAGCTATGACCCACTTCTCAGATGAATGTGTTAAAAAGTATGAAGCATTTTTGGATAAGTCAGAAGAATGGATGAGGTAAGTAAACCTGTTTTGGGGTGATGGTAATTGGCTGCACAACATAATATATATTGTATATTTAAAATGAGAATATTTCACTGAGCTGCTTATTAATGAATTGTTTTTGGTTTTCAGAAAGATGCTTCATCTCAGGAAACAGTTGTTATCTCTAACTAATCAGTGTTTTGATATTGAAGAAGAAATATCAAAGTATCAAGACTATACTAATGAGGTACATCTATTAAAAATACATTGAAAAAAAAAAGAAAAAAAATACATTGAAAAAATATTTCTCCTATAATTTTTTCCTGTTTGGAAAAATGAAAATTCTTCTGAGTTAATATGTGAATGATTGAGAGGGAGACATAAAACATTTCATATGCCTGTGTTCAGCTGGACTCACCCATTTTCAACATGTATTTTGAGCCAAGTTTCTTAAATTTAGATGTTTTATAACTAAAAATATCTGATAAACCATTTTTTTATCATTCGGTGCAAGAAAAGTTTTTTTAAAGGGTATTAATTTAAATATGGTATTATTGATGGTTTTGAAATAGGAATTTAAACTGTAAAGGATTTGTTAAAAGCTGTATCAGTTGATCTATGATCTGTAGTACGAACTTTCGTTCTGTGGTGTGGTTTTTTTTTTTTTTTTCATATTTTAGTTACAAGAAACTCTGCCTCAGAAAATGTTTGCTGCTTCCAGTGGAATCAAACATACTATGACTCCAGTTTATCCAAGTTCTAACACATTAGTGGAGATGACCCTGGGGTAAGAACTTATTTGGAAATTTAATGTTTCTATTTCGTTTTTTTTCAGTTTGTAATCTTGTTCTTGTGTTTTTAAATTCTTGCTATTTATTGTGAATATAATGTTTGATGGTATTATTTAATGCTAATATTTGATGGTATTTCTATTTCTAAAAACATTCTATAACTATAATTCTAAAATATTCGCATACTTCTTGAGCAGAAGTGCTTTTTTATCTTTATTTTGTATGTATAGTATGAAGAAATTAAAGGAAGAGATGGAAGGAGTGGTTAAAGAACTTGCTGAAAATAATCATATTCTAGAAAGGTGAGTAATACAGAACTCACCCCATACTGTGATTTGTATGCTGCTGAATAGGTGCATATCATCGTCCTCCATCAGTAGGTTAAGCCATAGGAAGGGGACAGAAAGACAGAAAGCTTTGTTTTTCTGTCTCACTCAGTATGGCAATGAATTTATGATACTTTTGAGTGGTTGATTGGTTTCATTTCCTAGAAGCATTCATTAATAGAATTATTTGCTTAATTGAATCAGTTCGTGACAACCAAATCGTAACATTTGTTCATTAGAACTATGATTTTGAGGCTGGGGATTTATATCAGTGGCTAAGAGTGCTTGCCTAGCAAGCACAAGGCCCTGAGTTCCATCCCTGGCACCAAAAAAAAAAAAAAAAAAGGAACTGTGAGTTTCAGTTTCAGGATTTCACATTGCCAATAAGATACCAGCACAGTGATTGGTGCTGAGTAACCTAGAGCCTTTTGCAAGGCTCCTTGCAGGTGAATGCCATGTGGAACTGCAGTTCTTTGAAGAGCTAGGTATCTCTTTACCATCCATGGTGTCCTAACAAATAAGACCAAGAGAGAGTTGAAAACATACAGAGCTGATGAAACCATTTTTGTATGGCTGTTTTCCTTTCCTAATCTCTTGAAGAAGTCCGGTCACATTTCCCTCTGGAGAACCTTTTTCTTTTTTTTTTTTGGCTGGTGCTGGGGATCAAACTCAGGGACTGTTGCTAGGCAAGCACTCTAACCACTGACCTAAATCTCCAACCCTTGGAAAACCCTTTTCCTCTCAAGTGTTTGGCACTCTTCGGGCTCTCTCACCTTTAAAATGCTAATAGAAGTATCTCCAATGACATGGTGTCTTGTACCCTTGCAGGACTTTTCCCATTGCATTATCTCACTTTGTATGCTTTACAGCCTTGTACATAAGCAGGGCAGGTGGGCTGTATTCTCCAGTATTAAAATCATGCCCTAAGAGGATGAGCTGGAGCCAGAACCCAGCCTTGCATATCCTGATATAGTCCTTTCCCTATTATAATCTGTTTAATGATTTAATGATTCAGGAGGCATTTAAGGTATTTCTGATTTTTTACAATTGAAAACAATGTTTCAGTGAACATCCTTGTGTGTATCTCTTCATGTATGAACTCACATAAGAATTTTTGAGGGATTCAGTTTTTTCCATTTTGGGGACAAGCCCAAGGCCTTGCACATGCTAGACAAGTGTTCTGCCACTGAGCTGTATCCCCAGTCCCAGAGATCAATGTCTAGATGTTTCTAGGTGTGGAATTTCTGAGTCAAAGAGTACACACATTTAAATTTTGATGGGTATTGCTAATTTGTTTTTTAAATGATAGATTGTTGGAGTCTTAAACAACCTATGCCTTTGTTACTGTATCAGTGTTTTAAATGTTTGCCAGTTTGCTTAATAAAAACCAAAATCTTTTAGTTTGTGTTTCTTTGGCTAATAGCAATGTTAAGCATCTTTTCATATGTTCAATTTTTATTTCTTCTGGGAATTGCCAGTTAGGTTTTCTTTTTTTTTAATCCTTTTCCTATTTGTAGAAACTACACAGTAATTTTCTGTGTCTGATTTATAGTTTTATCACAACTTTAGCTAAATTCTAAATTTATATTATTAAGCTAAAGATTAGAAAGTAACAGACTGTTAATATACTTTGACAAGGTTTCAGTAATGAACCGCTTATGCCTTGTAACATAAAATTCCAGCTTCCTAAACCATGTTCAGTGGTCAGTTCCTCCTATGTTTTATTGCAGGTTTATTTGAAAGTATTTGGCCTGTATAACATTAGGTAACCACATAAGGATTTGTGAGAGAACCAGTACAGGTTGAGTTTCCCTTATTCAGAATGCTTGGGACCAGAAATATTTCACATTTTCAAATACTTGTTTATAACAAGATAATCTTGAAGATGAGAACCAAGTCAAACTGTATGTCCTGTGTGCCTTATACACATAGGCAGAAGGTAATTTTTAGTGTGCCTGCAACTTGCCCCATGAGGTCAGCTGTGTAATTGTCCTCATGTGACCTCATGTGGTACTCAAAAAGTTTTGAATTTTGGGTCATTTTTGGATTTGAGATTTTCAGATTAGGGACATGTGACCTATAATGAAAGCCAGGTCTTACGCAGAATATGGTACTGTCTCCACATGGATACGCCACTGTTACTTCTGGATTTCACATACTTAATCTTATTTACTCACTCTGCAGAAGTTTGGTAAACTTTCTTCAGAATGCTCCCATATTTCCCCTCATCACCCTCATTCAGATCTCCTGTCCATCCCTTCGAGTGGGAGCTATTTCCTTGACCCAGGCTCTTCTCATCTGTCATGGGTATTATAGCCAAAATAGTTTTCCAAAATACTGATGTAATCATTACCATTCCCTTGGCTCAAAGATTTCTAAACTCCAAAAGTGGTGTCTGGCCCAGCGTGGTGGCACATGCCTGCAATCCCAGGCCTTGGGAGGCTGAGGCAGGAGGATCACAGTGAGTTAGAAGACAGCCTGAACTGCCTAGTGAGACCCTGTCTCAAAAATAAAAAAAAAAAAGGAAGTACTGTCTAAATTCATGCTTCTGTTCGAAGTATATACAGTGATTGTCTGGTCCCAGCATATCCAAACAACTTTATTTCCCACTGTTTCCCAAAATAACATTCTGTTTCAGCAAGACTGTTTCTCACTGTCCCTTGAGTATGTCATATTCCCAATTCTGTGTCTTGATTTATAAATTCCTCCTCACCAAAAAAGAAATTACGCGATTCTTACTAACACTTTCTCAACTACATTGCTCCTCATTTTCTCTTTAAAAGTCTTCCCAAGCCACTGGAGTTTTATTTTTTCATTTATTTGTGGTAATTCCACTGTTTTTCATTAAGAAATAGAGAAAATCACAGTTGTGTTAACTCTAAAAATAACTTTTAATTTATTTTTATTTATATATTTCTCTTAAAACTGTTCTGTATTCTTTGAAATGTTGGGGGCCAGGAGCCGGGGGGTGTGGTCAGCAGTAGAGCACCTACCTAGCATGCACAAAAAGCCCTGGGTTACGTCTCTTGTGCTGCAAAAAAGAAAAAAAAAAATCAAATAAATGATCAAATGAATGAATCTTTTGAGATTATCTTTTTCTTTTGTGTATTTTAGGTTTGGGTCTTTAACCATGGATGGTGGCCTACGCAATGTCGACTGTCTTTAGCTTTCTCAGAAGTGTGGAAAAAGTTTCTGTTTGCACAAGAAGATATTGTGGGGCTTGAGGATTTAGCTCAGTGGTAGAGCGCTTGCCTAGCAAGCACAAGGCCCTGAGTTCAATCCCCAGAACCCCTCCCCAAAAAAGATATTGTGTGGGCATTAAATGAATGCCTGTATCCTTTATGAATGATCTCTTATTTCTACAATTCAGTATTGATGTAGTCATGTAAATATGTAAAATATTGTAAATAAATAAAAAGTATATAAATTTTTGGCTGCCGTTAAGATGTAATTTTGATTTTCACATTTGTAAGTACATGAGGCAGTTCGACCTCAGTGAGCTCTCAGAGAAAGCCATGACCTGCTGATGGTTGGGGTGCTGATCCTCCACTCTCCAAGGAAGGCTGGGAAAGTCTATTTTTTGGACTGCGTACTGGAAATATTTTTAAATGGAACCAAAGTTGGCATCCTTACAAATCAGAGAAGACTGATAAGCAGATAATGTGTTTTAGATGACACAATGGGAGGTGGCTGCTGTGAGTGAGGAGCAAAACCGAATCACTGTTTTATGAGGATCATAATTTTTTGAGAAGGATAAAGTGGCATTATTTCATTTTATAAGGTGCCCGGATCCCAGTATTTCTCATATCTACTTAATTTCAGAAGAATTATTGAGCAGAATTTTTAAAGTGAATTATGTAAAAGTATTCATTTTTTTCCTTTGGGCATAAATGTATAGTTATCATTAAATTGTAGGGTCCTTTCCCTTGTTTCAAGCTGTATATTTATTTTAATTCTGCTTACTATTTCATGAAAAAAATAAATTTCTCAATTTTACTGTAAAAGGTTCATGTGTTTCTGTGTATCCAGTTTGCAAAACAAAAGTATCTTTCTCTTTTTATCCCCTGTGGTTCTGGAGACTGAACTCAGGGCCTCATGTGTGCTAGGCAAGTTTTCTATCATTGATCTGCACTCACAGCACAAAATTACCTTTTGAAAGGAGCAATATGGCTGGTGATGATAAATTATCCTCAGAATATTGAATGTAGGGACAATTTTGTATCTTTTTTTTTTTTTAATTTTGTATCTTTTTTATAAACCTAAGTTCAGTAAAAGACCTTTCTAAATGTATGCTGTACAAATTCAAAGAGAATATGTACTCGGAGTTCTAGCCTAAAGGATTATATTCAGGAAAAAAACTATTTTATCTGTCAGAATTTGTCTTGATTTTGGTTTATGGCCTATCAGAATGTTGAAGGATGATAATACACAACTTGTGTATCAAAGATAAGTCCTAAAGAGTAAACCAATTTGATTACATGAACATTGGAAACAAATTCATCTTAAAACTGAAAATGTGTTGGGGTTTTTTGGGGGTTTTTGGGGGGAACATGTTCTTACTACATAGCCCAGTCTGGCCATGGACTTGGCAATCCTCCTGGCATGGCTTCCAGTGTGCTGGGATTACAGGTGTGTGCCACCAAGCCTGGCTTATATTAGGATTTTATTTGTGATGATTGGTGCATTGTCATAGTAAGGAATTTTCAGTATCATATACACTTTATGGAAATAGGTACAAGGGTGAACACCTTTATATAAACATAGTTATCTATAGTTGAATACATGTTTAGTCTCAGAGAATGTGAGGCAATGGGATATTTAATCCCTTTTGATTTTAGTTTTCCATTTCATCATATAACATATCTCAAGTTGTATACTTTATGTGATTAGTTTATATATTTGCAGGTTTGGTTTTTATTCTCAGTACATCTAATAAAAAATACCAATAAACCAATCCTTATATGGGGATTGTATTTTTATTAGTAACACTGATAAGAATACATCCTTTTTAAGATTTACTGGGGCTCACTCCCATTACAGTGATACAGAAAAAAACTCGTTCTTGCTTTCAAGATTTTACCCTCAGAATTCATTCTTAGGGCTGGGGTTGTAGCTCACCATTAAGGGTACAACCCCATGATTAGTGTGCACAAGGCCTTGGGTTTTAATCCCCAGCACCAAGAACAAAACAAAAAATGCATCCCCACTGAAAACAATGTAAGTCAATAAATGCATGTGGTATCAGTTTGCTAATTTTCACTGGTTAAGTAAAACTTGCTTTAAAATGAGTTACATCTCCAGGTTAGTGGCTCCACCCCACCCCAGTATTAGACTTTCCAAAAATACAGGGATTAATGGTATTTTTTTAAAAAAAGCTGGGCCTGGTGGCATCCACCTATAATCCCAGCTACTTAGGAGTCGAGGCAGGAGGATCACAAGCTTGAGGCCAGCCTAGACAATTTAAGGAGTCCCTACCTCAAAGTAAGTTTTTTAAAAAATGGCTATGAATGTAGCTTAGTGTTAGAGCACTTTCCTAGCATGTATGAGGCCCTGGATTGGATCCCTAGCACATATATATACACATCTGCAAAAGTATATATACATTCTTCAGCAGTTCACCATACTAATAAATGTCTCGAAGCTAACCGCCACCACTTTGAGCACCTCTTGTAATTGTAGAGGCCAAAGGTAATTTGTGTTAAACTCATGATGTCTCAATAAATTTAGTATTAAAATATTTTTTTCTGATGTATACATTACTTGGCAGACTATGTATATATAGTCTTGATCAGTAAATTATACAGAAAAAAATTAATCCTGGATTTCTATTCCTGGGTTTTTTTTTTTTTTAAGCAATGTTCATCTTTTGTGGTGTACCATAAGAAGTGAAGGGTGCATTGTTTGGAATTACCTAATTAAGCAGTCTCAATTGAAATCCCCACAGCCACAGAAAGCTAACTTCATTTCTGATTTTGTCTCTCCCTGTTCTTTTACTCATTGTGCTTTTTCTTTGAAGAAGTACTGTAGGAAATTTATAACCACACAAACAAGTTTTAAAAACCGCAGCCAGGTGTTGTCCGGGTGACCAAAGTTCCAGTTCTGGCAGCACAATCAATTGAGTCCATGAGTTCAAGACCAGCCTGAGCAATATGTGTGACCTCATCTCACACACACAAAAAACAGGTTGGGGGACAGACACCCTTGAAAGGAAAACATTCAAAATGTCTTGTTTATTGTTTTTAATGGATTCCACACTTCACATCCCACTTTTAAGATCAAAGTATCTGGGAAAGCCTTATATTGTTTTAGTTGGACTTGCTCCCTACTTGTCACTTAAGTAGCACTCAAAGTCCAAATTCCTATCAAATACTGAGAGTGGAACAGAAATCAAAAGCATCTGCTGTTTCTCTTTAGAGTATGAATTGGTGTCACAAATTCACCACAGCAAGCCTGGTAGGTGCAGCTCAGTGGTAGACTGCTTACCTTGCAAAAGGCCTTGGTTCAGTCCCCGGCACAGCGAAAAAAAAAACCAAACCTATTGCACCAGCCTGTTTTAGGGGCTAAAAAAAAGTACATGGCTATATGAATAAGTATTTCCTTGTCATAAACAATGCACAAAGACTATTAAAGTTTTAGGAGTGTTGATAGGAACTTCAGAATGAGTTAATAATTGGCAACTAGACATCACTGTCTACTGAAATAATAGTCAATAATGTTAAAAGTCAAGAGAACTGTTCAACAAAACGTTAAAGACCAAAACAGGATCTTGGAAAAAATCTTGTACACATTTCCTGACTTGTAAGAATGAGATCAAATTACTTTTCCCCCCAGGATAAATTCTTGTCAAGGTTTAAGGTAGGTATCATTTTTCCAGTGAAAGAACATACAAAACTAAATTTGGAGAGGTTACAGCTTTAAGCAATGCCTTGTCAGTTACACTAATTGCCACTGATAATTGTCTATAAATTGCCAGTTAGTCCTGTTGAATGCTGAATTAGTGAATACTGTTTTTTTTCTTTTTTCATTCCACTGTGATAATAATTATATTTTTATGAAAGAATTCAGGAGGTCCTTACTTAACAATTACCAAGTGTTGCATTAGGTGAGGGTTTTTTTCTTAAGACATCTTAAAGTTTTCTTCGGAAAGAACATCGATCAATACAGTTACTAGTTATGAGGGCCAAGGTTTAAAGGAATGCCAAAGGAGAGGGATTCAGGGCTAACAGTGGTCTGCGGACATAATGGCTGAAAGGAAGTTCACCGCCAAAGTGTCGCCTGTGGTCGTTATAGTGTTCCTCATCCATCCTCTGAAGAGAGTCGCGCTAGGACATCTTCAGTCCCAGCCAAGACCTGATGGATAGCCTTGCTGTTCTACTGGCTCTTCAAATTTCTGACCTGCTGAAAAAATAAGAAATCTGAGTTGCTCTGGAGATAGAAGAGCGGGTAAGTTACCTCAAGCTAATGCTTTATTTCCAATACAATTTTTTTTCAGTCTCTGAAATGGAGCCTCCCTCAAGTGGTAGGGGCTGAGGAGCAGGGTAAGGATACAGGTCTTAATGTCTTTAAAATGTTGTCATGTTCATGGGGGGATGGGGGTGTCACAAAGTTGAAACAAAACAATTCGAGGATGAGGTATTAAAAGCCATGAGCAACCAAGTACTTGGAGGCTGAGGCAGGAGAATCACAAGAAGCCCCGGGCAACATAGCAATTTAGACAACTGTCTCAAAGAGTTGGGGGTGCAGCTCAGTGTAAGACCCTAAATTAAGACTCTAGTACTGCAAATGAACGCGGATACCATAAGCATTTTATAATCCAACTGTGTGCCTTTAGGCATTTAGATTCATAAAAGTTTATCAGAGAGAGATGGAGAATGTTTGCAACAAAAACAACTCGTATTTTCGGTGAACCTTAACTTGTTTCTAGTACTATACTAAACTCTGTTAGAACAAACAGAAAAGGATAAATAAATCACGGTGAATTCCCCTCCCCTGGAAAACACAAAAAGTCAAGGGACCTTATATGTTTTAATTGGGGCAGTTTATATAGCATATTGCAGTTGGGTATTTATTGTGAGATTTTTAAAGCACATTGAATGCTTTAAAAATCTCACAATAACTGCTGATAAACTTTTATGAATCTAAATGCCTAAAGGCACACAGTTGGATTATAAAATGCTTATGGTATCCATGTTCATTTGCAGTACTAGAATCTTAATTTAGGGTCTTACACTGAGCTGCACCCCAACTCTCCTGCATAAACCTCTGCAGGAGAGAAGATTAAAGAGAGTAGATGACCAGATGACCCCACCTCTGGCACCTGAGCCACCTCTGTAGAGCCTGACAGCGCCTCCATATTTAAGGGACTGGTGTTGGCTGTACCACTTACACAAGGTAAGCAAGCAGATTCCTTCCCTCTGCAATGTTTCATCTTGCAGCTGAATCAAAATTTAATAAGGTTTCTTTCATACCCCTGTAGCTCAGTGTGCTCTGTAAGTGCTTCACCATTATACTTCTTTGCAGGTTATCAAATGTAATCTGATGATAATGATAACAACAGTATGATCTTTAATCACCAAGGAAATTATCTGGGAAATTTATAAAATGTAAGGCCTAGAATTTTTCAGTCATCTCATTTCTCTTGGGTTAACATTTTCTTTCATTCTTTTTCTCCAACAAACTGTGAAGAATTTAGCTAACTAGTTAAAAAAATCTTGGTGTGTATATATACCATCCCTTTATATATGGGATAGTGTAATTTGGGATGCTAGAGCCCTGGAAGGGAATTTAGGAAAATTATCTGTGATTACTTCATTATAAAGATGAGTAAATTGCCTCTGAAATGTTAACTATTTTGGCTTCCTAAAACCATTACATAGGCAGAAGCAGAAATTTATCCTGATCTTCTGATTTTTTGGTCTGATTTTTTGGTTACCACACCACAGTGCTATAGTGTATAAACATCAGTGATTACGAACTTGTAAATCCTCCTGAATATTTTACAGCTAATCTTGAACAGTGGATAATTTGTATCTAGAAGGCTTGGTTATGTTTTTCCAAAGTGAACCTTGCTAGTGTTCTCATTAATTTGAGGATTAACAGCCTATTTTCCGACAATCTTTTTATTTACAATTTTATGAAAAAAGTTTATTGTTGAGATATTACCCTACCACAATGTGATTAAGTAGATGTCTTACAAAATTATATCTCTCCAAGGCAAGAACTTTCCTTCGATCTGCAATGTTTAACATACAGAGTGATCAATCACTATCGGTTTTACTGAATTGATTTATGAAGGTAGCCTTATGTGATTTTGATCTAGATTAAAAGAATGGATTGACTCTTAGAAATATGCTAACCCCCAAGGATCCTTGCTTTGCCCTTTTGTATACATAGATGGATTGTGGCTACCTACAAAAGGTGGCTTAACACTGTATCATCTCTTCAGGGGTACACTATTCCTGTTACTTAAGACCCTACCATCATCTTGACAGAAGCATACTAAGGGTTCCCTAAGTACTTCCATCCCCACCCAAATGCTTACATGCTCTTGAGGCAAAACCAATTACTTGTATTTTAGTACTCATTAAGGAAAGACTCCCAAATAGCTTTGCTGCCATGCAACTTACCTTATCTGGCTCTTCATCTGTTCTTCTCTATCTCCTCATCTCCGTCTTGGAAGACAGTTAGTCACACCAAGTTTTGAATTAAGAAGTGTAGAAGGTAACACATCTAGATCGAATACATGTTTTAATCACTTTGCTGTTTTATGGTCTTGAGGGAAAAGGATGGGAAGAGATGCATAAGGAAAACAAACATTTGATTATTTGTTCTGGAGCCATTTCTAATCTGGTTGAGGAAACTCAGCTATACATAAAAAACCAGAGTTCAAGAGCATTTATAGTCTGGTGGAAAGGTCGAAGGACTTCAGAGTCAGACCTGGCTTCTACTACTGGGAGTTGACTTTGAGCAAGTCACTTCAATTCCTGAGTCTTCTGGTCTGTAAAACCTGAAGATTAGTCTTGATCCTAAAAGATTCCTTTCGGTTTCATAAATGCCATGAAACCAACATATAATAATACAGACAACGCAGTGGCATGGTTACTGAAAAAGCAGACAGAGGAAAGCTTTCTTGATGTCAAATAGCATGTCACGATGTCATCATGTCATCTACAGAAATAGGACTGGCAGTTAATTTTGTCTGACACCTCAGGTTAAATGCTGTTTAAAGAGCTTACATATATGCCCATGTGCATGCTCTTTTTAAAAACAAATATGCTATCTAATCTGTCGATATATCTGGATGAGTCCTAAATATCAAAGCTGCCTTTTTTTTTTTTATAGCTTGCTCTAGGGCACTGTGAAGTTCCTAGTCATCATCCTAGTCATTTAATTTCCATGGCAAGGCCGTAACTTTCACAGTCTAGCTATTTAATAGTTTTCCAAATCATTACTAATCACCAGTTAGTTTCCAGGATACCCCTTGAGGACAAAAGCCTATCCTGTTAGTTTATTTTTTTAATATTTTTCTTCAATTTTTGGTCATGGGTTATAAAACAACCAAACTCTGTCATGATGGTCAGAAAACCAGAGTTGGAAGACTTAGCTGGG
This sequence comes from Hystrix cristata, assembly GCA_004026905.1. NCBI lineage: Eukaryota > Metazoa > Chordata > Mammalia > Rodentia > Hystricidae > Hystrix > Hystrix cristata. The sequence goes on from PVJO010006726.1 coordinate 39,192, forward strand.
TTTAGATGCACGTTTTACATCTCTGGTTCTCCCTTTCCCAAAGTTAAGTTCCCTCATTGAGATTTGATGGCTGAATGAAAGTCTGGGGCTCCTGGTAAGGAGGTGCATATAGGCACATCTGGGGCACACAAAACTGTTCTCTTCCCACGGGGAAGAAGGGAAGAAGCAAGCCGCTCACCAGAGAGCACGCCCTTTGATCCTGATATTGCGTGGCTTTCCCAGGATGCCTCTGCAGGGGAAGGAGCCCTACTAGGGACAACCTGCTTGAAGTAGGAAGAATTGACAGAGGAGAGATGTGGACACTGTGGTGATTCACCCATTGAGTGGGGTGTAACTTTCCAGGAGAATTTATTGCATGTGTGTCCGTGGGACAACAGGCAATCTAATGGACCAGATGACTTCACAAAATCTAGAAGTCCTCACCTGTACTTACAATTTGCCTATAAAAGCAAATTGTCTCTAAGTGAGAGGAAGCAAGCTTGAAACAAATACAGTATAAAACTGTCTTTTTTAAAGGACAGATTATTTCCCTGTGAACAGCAAGGGGGAAAGTTTCAATGCAAAAAAAGAAAAAGAAAAACCACCCGTATACCAAAAAGGGTACAGTTTAACTCAGACCTTGAAAGTACTGTTAAGGCTTCCTAATAAAAATAATACTTATTACCTCTGAAATATGGAACCAAGAGATAAGTATTCCTATATTAAATGAAAGTCTCTTTCCTTTAGACTGAGAAAACAGTCTTCACCCTTTTGTTCCAAGGCACCTCTTAATTGTGCAGTCTTACTGATATTATGGCTTCCCAAAGTGGCCACTACAATTCCAATCATCCTTAGTGAAGTTGTGTCAGGAGGTAATGTAGTTTTTATGGAAGGAAAGCCCATGAAACATTGGCTGATGGGTGGCCAAAAGTAGACATTGTTTATGAGCGTCTCAGTCCTTAACCCTACAGTGAGGTTTTTCCCAGCTACCAACCAAGATCAGCAGCTCCCTGGCATTTAACACAGATAACTACAAGCTCGCTCTCTCTCAGAGCAAATTTCTCACGCATAGACAAGACTGAGAAATTTGCTTAGCAACAAACAACACACAACACACTAGATAGAAGACAGGAGAAAGTGTTAGAAACTAGATTTCACCAGAATACACCAAAGTCTGACTAGAGACCCCAAATTTCAGGAGACAGGTAATAAACCTAACACTGAAGGGCCAAAGAGGTTATGGTCAGAGTCTATGTTCAGGCCAGAACCTATGCAGTAGGACACAGAGAGGCCATGCACAGGTAAGACTCAGGAAGGCTCAAACATATACATTATTACATAGGTGAAGGTCCTAGTCACAGCAGCAAGGTTTGAGTCAAATCCCAAGAACCTCCATATTTTTCTGATCCTATCTGCCCTTACAAGGCCCCTAGAGAAAAACCTGTAGACCATGCAAAAAGGGAAGTCGCATCCCAGAAGAACCAGGGGGTGTCTCATCAAAGGGAAAGGTAGTGTTGTAGGGTTTTGAAGGAAGGGTGGGGTTTAAACAAAGCAGTGTTTTGGCAGATGCAAAGCTGGGCTGGGTGTAAGGGGGTCTGCATCAGGTTAGGACTGTAAATGCAACCCAAGCCGGGGCTCCTTGGAGACCCACAGTCAAGATGAATATGAAATACCATGCTTGGAAAATCTCTATGGTCTTTCCACACCTAGACTGGAAATCACGGCTGCCTTTTTGTGTCAAAGACTGTTTCTTTCTAACTGTTGCTATTTCAGTTAGTAAGGTTTCCCGTGTCGCATGCTTCTAGAGATTTCTCTCAAGTCTTCGTGATGTTTTGTAGGTCCCCAAGAGAAACATTCGCATCGTCTGCTGTCAGCCTCTGATCTGATGATCTGATGAACAGTAGGAGAGTTTAACTTTCTCAGTCCAGACTTATTTGCATTACCTCATTAGTAAATGCTGTTTTTTTTTTAATTGTGTCCTTTATATCTAATTATTTCCATATTTTTCAGTAGCTTCTCAATGCTGTTTTCCACATAATGAAACAGTTTAGACTGTCACTTACATGCCCTCTAACACATGCCTTCCCCCATCTCTCCTCAGAGCCTTCCTTTTCCTGCTCTAACATGGAAAGTTTGCTGTTTATGTCTGGTTGAGCCTTTTCCCGAGAATTTCCTTAACCTCTCTCTTTAGAGCACCGAATTCATGAATCCAGTGTCTTTGTTCACGCCCTCACTATTTTATTTACTCGTTATTTTGAGACAGGGTCTTGCTACATTGGCTTTGAACTCCTGGGTGAAAGCAATCTTCCTCCCTCAGGAAGAAGGACTATGTACAGGCTCCAGCTACTCCCTTGCCTTTTTTTTTTTTTTTTTTTAAGTAGAGAGGTTTTACATTTATTAAAGGTAGGAAAAGAAGTTTGCTCCGCAGATACTTTGATTCTCCTTAAGGATGTTGAACTTCTCAGAGTGATCCCTCTACTTTTTCTCCTGGTAGTCACCTATCCTCCTAGTTAGCTCCTAGCAGCTTAAATGCCATGAGCTCAGAAACCTATTTTACCCTATTGCTGGTCCCTTCCCCACAACCAAACGACTCCTAGTCAAGGATCTACAAACCTAGGAAACTCTAAGGAGGCCAGAATCATTTCCTTTCTGTTTTGGAAATTCTTAAGTATATAATTCCTTAAAAACTAAACCCAATGGACAATAAAAGGACTGAAAAGTCAATGAACATGAATACAGTTCATCATAACCTCTCCATACATCATAGCCTCGGGGCTGGACTGTACCTGCTTTTGTATGTGTTGTGAAGAAAGAGTTGGTTCAACAAACTGAGAATGTAGTGAGGACCTTAAGCTGCCTGGGAGAACAAATTCTTCCAGTCAAAGTGCTTGATTACATTATTTTTTCCTAGGACCATTACTGGTTATGAAAAGTAATGATCATCAGTTTTTGTTTGTTCGTTTGTTTTTTGAGGCAGGGTCTTGCTATACAGATCATGATGGCCTCAAACTCAAAATATAGCTCAGAATGGCCTCAAACTTGAGGTGATCCTCCTGCCTCAGCCTCCCAAGTGCTGGGATTACAGATGTGAGCCACCATGCCCGCTATGCTCATCAATTTTATTTAAAAAAGACTAGATTCTTTCCTCTTAAAACTGGCCGTCAGAAAATGAGTTTTACTTACTATGTGCATAAAGTAAGAAAACACATTTCTTAATCTGAAATACAGTAACTCAAGCCTTTTCTTTCTTTTTTTTTAATTTTTATTTTTTACCAAGAACATGTATTGGTACATTGTATACATAATGATCATAATCAACATGGTTATTTTGTACCTGTACATGATGTATCTTGGTTTTCCCTCTCTTCCCCTCCCCTACCTTCCATTCACCCACCCCTCTCTATCTGCAACAAGTTTATTTACATTTTTCCATTTATTTCCTTTCATCTTGCTTTCCTTTTAACCTTCCTTCTTTATCCCCCTTTTCCCTATCTAGTTCTCCTCTGTTTTGAATACTATCTTTTTTTATATATATAATATCTATTATACCCCTTTGTCCTTATTCACACTTACGGTTTCTCATATCAGAGAAACAATTCGATGTATACTGATAAGTGTCTGATTTATTTCACTTAATAGTATGTTCTCAAGGAACATCCATTTACAGGTTCCATTTGACCCAGCTATTCTTCTGCTGGGTATCTTCCCAGAAGAATTAAAATCATCATAGCACAGTGATATATGCACAACCATGTTCATAGCAACACTATTTGTAATAGCTAAGTCTTGGAAACAACCTAAATGCCCAACAACTGATGAATGGCTAAAGAAGATGTGGTTTTTCTACACAATGGAGTACTACACCACCATAAAGAAGGATAAACTAGAGTCATTTGTAACCCTTTTCTTTCTTCAAATTAATGTTTTGTTTTGTTTTGTTTTTTGGTGCTGGGGATCAAACTGAGGGCCTTGTGGTTGCAAGGCAGGCACTCTAGTCACTGAGCTAAATCCCCAGCCCAAATTAATGTTTTCTTAATCTTTCTAACTACATCAGTAAAGACGTCCAATATCTAAATTATCTTTGGTGATCATTCAAGGAATGCAAATGTGGCTTAGTTTTAAGAAACGATTGCTAGGGAGGGTGGTACATGCCAGCAATCCCACCTACTAAGGAAGCTGAAGCAGGAGGTCTGAAGCCATCCCGGGCAATTTAGTGAGATCCTCTGTCAAAATCAAAACTAAAAAGGGTTGAGGATGTAGCCCCGTGGGAGAGCAATTGTGTAGCAAGCACCACACCCTGGGTTCAATCCTCAGCATTGCTGAAAGAGGGAGGAAGAGGAGGAGAGAAGGAAATATTAATTCATAATGAGAAGAAAAATTAGGAAGTCAAAAATCTCTTGCAGAATGGATTTCAATTCAGCACATTCAATGGTTGGTAGCATATTCTCAGGTCTTGGACATTCTCCATCAGATGGCTTCATGGTGAAATGAGTTTGAGACACACCGCATGTCTTATCTCCTTTGGGACATATAAATGAGCATACAGAAGTTCTGCAGGAAAAAAAGCTACTGAACTCTGTTGAACCATGGTGTTATGGTTTATAGCTAAAATGTCCCTCAAAGCCTCATGCACTCATAGATGGGGTTTTTGAAAGGTGACTGGCTCATGGGCATGTGATACTCATCACTGTGTTAGTCCACCAATGGGTTTATAGCTGGGTGTGATGTTGGGAGGTGAAGCCTGCTGGGAAAAGGTGGGTCACTGTGGGTGTGGCCTGGAACAGTGTCCTTCCTCTTCCCTTGATCCTGCTCTGCTTCTGTTGCCACGTCATGAGCTCTTTCTCCTCCACCAGACCACCCTGCCTTGGAGCCAGCCAACTATGGACTGAAACCTCTACAAACTGTGAGCCAAAATAAACCTTTCCTGCTTTAATTTCTGGGTGTTGGGTATTTTGTCTCAGCTACAAGAAAGTAAGATACACAGTTTCTATACTTAATTCCTTACTATTTTGGCCTCATTAGATTGTCCTACTTCTATAGTTTTTGTCTCCCTGGTATACCTTCTAGACACCAAGGACATATTCAAAGGAAGACGTGGTCCAGAGGGAAAGGATGGTGAGATGTAAGCAGAAATGCCATCATATGATGGGGATACTTTTGTTACCACACATACAATCTAGAGGGAACATAATTTGGGAACTATTGGCAGACTCATTACTTTAGTCCATAACTAAAAGTTTGAAACCCCAAGAAGTTACAAGACTAGTTGTGCATGGAAATGGTAAAGACCTCTCCACAGCTTCCTTGTGTTACTTTAAAAATATTTCGGTATTAGCTCTTAGTGTGATAGAAGTCAGGTTCGTGGTTGCCTGGCAGGAGATGAGGAGGACTAACTGCTGGACACATGAGCGTTGACAGGAACTTATCACATCTCCCTTAGGGTGTCTCACTTTCCTTGTCAGTAAGATACAATACATGACACCCACAATTTAAATGAGGAGAGATGTATTTTGGCTCACAGTTTCAGAAGTTTTGTTCCATGGTTAGCAGGCTCCAACCTGAAAACAGTGGCGGAAAGTTGCTTTGACAGTTGTCAGGAAGAGAGGGAAGAGGGAGGAGCTGGGGAGAGACATATACACTGACAAGTCACGCTCACAGTTACCCACTCTTCCCGCCAGGCCTCACCTCCTAACAGCACTTTCAGCTCCAAACTCTTGGGCAGATGAATCCACTGATGAGCCCAGCGCCCCCATGATGCAAGTATGTCAGAACTCCCCCAACACAATCTCTGCATTTCACTGTATGTGAACTAAACCTCAAGGAAATGAATCTAAGGAAATTTGTATATTAGTTTAAAGAGATTATAGGGCAGAGTGGCATTGTGGTTGAAAGCATAGGCTCTACAGCCAAACGGCCTGGGGTCATAATCCCTCCCTCGCCACTTCCTGGGGGTGGCCACAGGCAAGTTTCTGCGTATCTCTGTAAAATGGGGTTACTAACCTCAACTCCCTTGTAGGGTTGTCTGTGAAGATTAAATACGTGAAACAAGACAATGTGTTTAGGTCAGAGCTTAGCTCATAATAAATGCTCAATAGATGTTAGCTTCTATTTCAGGTCATAATGGGGGTGAGGGGTGTAGCCCAGGGAGATAGCATTTGGCTATTTCCTAGTTACAGTGGTTTTAAGCAAGAAAGCTGGGAATTTTTTTTTTTTTTTAACTATTGTGGGTTTCCAGACTGGGAGCCTAGAAATGTATATTAAATAGAACTTGGTGTTTCAGTTCTCTGGATTTCTGTAACTATTTCTGCTAGCTTAAATGTATCGAGGTCATAATTGAAAAGAGGACTTTGAAAAATAAAGAGGACAGAAAAACACACAGTAACAGATTGAAATTGGAGGTATGAGTACAGTCTCTGGGGAGTCTACATTAAAGTCTTAGAATAGAGGGACTCAAATGTCGGGGATCAAGCAGCTGCAGATGGCAATTCTGTAGAATGGCTGCATTCTCGTGGCTCACCAGTCTCCCCAAGGATTCCAGAGGTTGCTTTCTGAGGAAAGAGGTCCACGAACAGGAGGAGGGATTGCGCTCAGCTACATTTCATGCCCTCAGCAGGAGATGGTCATCTGTAAAAAGGTGCCCAGAGTGCCTGCTCGTGACCTGCAAGGGTGTAAAGACCTAAGTGCCACCTCACCAAGCCCTGGTCCATGTGCCACTCCCCCAGCTGCTCCATCAGGGCAATGCTTCTGACATTTGGAACCAGCCCCATCACCCCTTCTCTGTCGCGATGCTGAAGTGTGCCTCTGTACTAGGTGTGATACTAATAGGTAGGAAATGGAGGGTAAAACAGCTGGGAACTAAGGAGTGTTCTCTGATGAGAGAAATCTATCTTCACTGCTTGGAAAATGATAGAAAAAAGAGACCTAACTCCCTTCTGTGAGGCTGAGATTAGCATCCCAACCAGATCATGGCATTTCTGTTCGTGCACCACTTCCTTCTCTGGATCACATCCCCCTTTGAGTATCTCCTGGGTGCCAGCAAGGATTTTGAAAGCCCTCATATGATAATCTGATGCTGAAAAATGACTGGATCATCTAACATGGGCACAAAGGAAGAATCACTGGTTCCTATAAATGCTGAGATTGCCAGTCATCTCTTTCTTCCTTGCATGTGGCAGCATATATTACTATTTATTGGATTGATGCTGTAGCCTGTACTGAAACTCTGCAAGTATTATTACTCCCTGCCCCACTTTACTTTTACCAAAGAAAGGGTTTCAAAGGCTCATAGAAGCTAAATAACCCACCCAGGTCATGCAGCTCAAAGCAGCATTAGCAGGGCAGCCATGCCTGAATTTGATTTCTCCATCCAGCTTCTGAACCTTCTTGAGTCTCTTCCCCAAAAAAGGGACACAGCCCTTCCATTGTCTTACCTGATTCATCGCAACAGAATGGGGAGGGAGTCTATGAAATTATGCAAAGCTTCTAAATTTTAGTTTCACATTCATAAGTTATTTAAAAACAGCCAACAGGCTTGGGGTGTAGCTGCATGGTAGAACATGTGTTTAGCATGTGCACGTGCAAGGCCCTGGGTTCAATCCCCAGCACCAAAAGAAAAAACAAAACAAAAAAACCCACCACACACACACACACACACACACACACACACACACAAATATATATATATATATCTCAAACTTTTTGGAACACTAGGAGGCATGAAAATAAATACCTTTGTAAATGCATTCTGTTTCTATAACATGGTTTTCCAAACAGATTTAGAAAGTTCAATCAAAGCAAAACACCTTTGAAAAATACCACAAAGTCTATGTTACAGGGTAGATCTTCTCCAGGCTCAAAACTGTTCTTTCATATTTTCATGTACATGAGGGCATATAAAATAAAAAGCAGAACTTGCCACAGGACTTCTGTTCTCCAGATGTCAAATCTGTTATTTTCATCTCAGCTCCTGCTGGGGGACATGGGGAGAAATCAACAGGGACTTGTCTTCAATGTCTCCTAGTCACTAAGCACTAACACTCTGGTGGGCCCATGGTTGGACATGCTCAGCCCTGGTGATGAAATACGTGAAATGCATGATTTAAAAGGTTTAATCCTTTGTCCTACCCTCCCTTCTCCTTCCACCCAGCCCAGCATGCACAAAGAAAGGTACAAACATTACACACACACACACACACACACACACACACACACACACACCAGCATCTAATCAAGTTTTTGGCCAAAAGCCATTTTAAATGACCAAGTATCTGATGGTTTGAATGATCTATCTTCTTTGACTCTTTTTTTTTTATCAAGAAGATGGAGAACTGTTTTGTGATACTGACTGTAGAAGTTGTGTACCAGCAGTACCAAACAAAGAAATGAAGAATGAAAGTCTCTGCCATCCCCACAATTATCCTCTTGGTTTTGCTTTTCACAGCTATCCATCTACTTGGTTTCAGCGAAAGAGTTTAGAGAGGACAGGACAGTCCCAGGAGGGGTTTAGTATGAAACAAAATATAGACCTAACCCTCACATTCTGGTTCCTGGGAAAAGAATATCCTCACTTCTATTCCCTTCTTTTACTCTGGGTCACTCTGGGCAGCCAGAAAAAAGTGTTGCTTCTAGACCAGCTACGTCCCCCAAACACAGGGTGCCAGTCATGGGGGTGGTGTTGGGCATCAGAAAGGTGAGGAAGACTACTGATTCATTCTAGGGCAAAGGAAAATGCACATACTGTCTGAACTACTGCTAGGTTCTTTGTCTGTGATTCCTTCTCTGCTCATTTGCCTGAAAGAATGGACTTCTTTGTACAGGCCTTGCCTTGTGGACAAAAATGTTCTTTAAGGTTCCAAAAAACTCCCTCCTTGCCCCTCAAGTTCATCAGCCTGCAGCAGGCACTCTTTGTGAAGGCCAGCTCCCAAATTTGCATATGATCCAAAGTCTTTGTAGACTAAGACCAGAGAGTATGCCAGGCATGGTGGTACATGCCTGTAATTCCAACACTCTTGGAGGCTGAGGCAGAAGAATTGCAAGTTCAAGCACATCTTGGGCAATTTAGTGACATAGTGAGACACTGTCTCAAAAGTTAAAAATTATAAAAGGCTAGGGATGCACCTCAGTGTTAAGGCACTGGGTTCAATCCCTTGTACTGGGGGAGAGAGGAGAAGACCCAGATACCATGCAGTCTAGATGACTGGAAGGAAGGAGAAAATGCAACAGGGACAAATGTTTTCAGTAGAAGAGTCTTTACCACTCAGCCTGATCTCCTGCCCCCATCCCAGGTCTTGAGCTGGTCAGGATGACCAATTCAGGAGGAATGGGGGAGCTGGTGGTGGAAAGAGGTCTCACAAGACCCACCTGAATTACTGCTGTCACATGCTAGCTTTTCTTGCTCTTGATCATCCTTTCTCCATCGTCCTCCAAGTTTCCCCAGAGTGATGTTTCTGAAGTACAATTGTGGTCATCATTCCCAAGTCACTTACCGTTCTGTGGCTCCTACCATTTATAGGTTTGATTCTCAGCTGCTGTTCTACCCCCATGCCATTCACATGCACAACACACTCCCAAAACACTTTTGCTGTGGTCTGGAAGTTTCTTCCAAAGACTCATATGTTAATGGTTTGGTCCCTAGCCTGTGGGCATTTGACAGAAACACTAGAAGGTAAGACCTAGTGGGAGGAAGTTAGGTCCCTGGAGGCTGCCCTTGAAGAGAATACCAGAACCCTGGCCCCTTCCTCTGTTTCTCTGTCTCTGGTTGCCATGAAGTGAGCAGTTTCCTCTGCTGTGTGCTCCCACCATGATCCTCTGCCTCACAACAGGCCCAAAGCAAAGGAGCCAAGGAACCATGGACTGAAACCTGTGAAACTGTGAGCCAAAATCAGATTTTCCTCCTTTTAAATTGGTCATCTTGGATATTTTGTCATAGTGATAAAAAGTTCATGCAACATCTATACTCAGTGAAGTCAACATGCTGGGTCTAAAGACAGGGTAGCATTCCAGTTAAGAACCACTGGTTTTATCATTCACACTTCTTTGCATGGTACTCAAGCTCCATGCCAATCCAGTCCCCATGGCCAGTCTCATCACACACTTTCTGCATCACGTCCTCCACAACAACTGCACTGACATCTATATCATTCTCTAAACAGACTGCAAACTCATATGCCTGTAGAAATCCATGTGTGACTTAGGTGAATGAAAAGGTTTGAGCACATGAAAAGTCAAAAATTGATGGAAGGATGGCAAGCTGAGGAGCTCATGTGCCAACTTCATCCTCTTTGGCCGGTTGGTAGTTATCAGGTGTTAGAGTTTTGAAAATATTTTCATTCATTTGCTCTTCAACTTGCTCTATTCCTGTTTTAAGATATTTGTACTTTGCTTAACTGTTCCTGTTAGCATTTTGTACTCTGTTTTGAAGTTGTTCATGTATATTTCCTATCACTTTTCAAGATTTGGGGTCTGAGTAGGGGAATATAACCAGAAGTTCACTTCCTTCCTTTCAGGGGCTCTGAAAGCACCCACACTTCTTTATCCTCTTCCTCTACCACCTCACTTTCTAGCAGGCCTGACTGGCAAAGCCATACCTGGTCACAGACATTTCTTTCCACATTGCCTCTTTGGAACATGCACACACATTCTCCCACTTCCTTTGAGACTTTCTCAGCCCCCTCTTTTTGGCCTACTTAGGCTCCTAATGAGCCTTAGCTGTGGAAGAGGAAGCAGGGCTGGCAGGTGCAGTGGTGTGTATGGTGAAATTCCTGCAGACCCAGAATTTGTTGGCCTCTACATTTAATTTTTCTAAGAAGATACTCTTGTCTCTCCTTTGAAGTTTCTTGTGTTTCTGGCAGGGTGATCAGAAGCACGTAGATCTGCTGCCAGAACAGATGTGAGAATAATCCTCACTGCTATGGTGATGTACGTAAGTGGAAAAGTTAGAAGAGGCTCAACACAGCTTGTTACCTCTGTCCCATGAGCTACAAATAAGACTCAGGTGTGAGTGACAAGCCAGGCGAACAAGTCCCAGGCCTCATCTCCCATTTAGGGTTGTGTTACGGTTTATTTCTAGATGCCCCTCAAAGGCTGATGTGCTCATAAGCAGAGTGTTGGGGAGGCGATTGAGTCATGGGGTGTGCGCTCATCAGTGGGTTATTCCACTGATGAGTTTTAGCTAAATGTGATGCTGGGAGGTGAAGCCTGGTTAGAGGAGGTGTGTCACTGGGGTCTGGGGGTGTATATGTCCCTCTTCCTCCCTTGATACCTCTCTGCTTCCCGCCTGCCATACCATGAACTGTTTCTTCGCTGCCGTGACCCTCTGCCATACTGCCTTGGAACCAGCTGACTGTGGACTGAAACCTCTACAATCTGTGAGCGAAATAAACCTCTCTTCCTTTAACTTGTGGGTGGTGGTATTTTATCGCGGCAACGAGAAAGAAATTAATACTTGTCCTCAGTTCTCAACGCCTGGAGGCCCACATGCTTCCTGGGTGATTGTTAAGGCTTTACCTTCCTTGCACCCCTCCAGTGGAATGGCCAGGACTTCTGGAGGAGAGGCTAGGACTACTTTTATAGCACAGTCCCCTGGGGCTGACCATGCTGACCTCTGTGAGGACCTGTGAGGTCACAGAGTCATGTCACTGGGTCTCTGTGAGTCCTTCATACTCAAACATCATTGCTAGCAGAGTCCAGAGTCCAAGAACAGAGCTTGAGGTCAGACCCAGACCTTGGCTCTAACAGGTATTGACAACTGACCAGAAGAGAGCAACTTCACCTCTCTCTACCCTAGTGTCCTTTCTGATAAAATAAGGGTGATAATGATAGTGAAGCAGGAGCTTAGGGAATGGCAAAGGGGCTGGGCAATTGGGTGTGACCTGTTAATCCCAGAGACCTGTCAATTATGGAGATCCAGGACACATGCTCAGAGTAGCTTCTGAGCTCCACACTTAATACCCTTCAGAGAAGGCTGTCTTCAGTTCTTCCGGCACAAGATCAGGCAGGTCTTTGATAGGACGGCCTAGAGCCAGTTTCAGGGCAGGGGTATAAACGACCCCACTCAGTAAGCTCGCTTCTGTGAGCCTCTTCATCAGTCCGCCCTGCACTCTGCGAAGGGTACTTCTTTTTCTACTTAGCTGGCCCACACTCACTCCACAGAGCACTTCTTTTCAGAGCATTTCTTTCCTCCCTACTTTTACCTTTAATAAATGTAAAACCTCTACATTTTTTACTTGTCTTTGAAGAGGACAGCAAGAGCCTGGGAAGGACTGCTAGCCACCACGTAATCTGACAATAGTACCTGTTGCTTAGGACTGTTTGACGACTTAAACGAATGTATATAAAATGCAAGGTTCCTGACACATGGGAAGTGCTTAATAAAGGGAGCTCCTATTTCCTGCCCAGCGGGTCCCAGATATTATTCACAGACCATCTTGACAATTTGTGCCACAATTGCATGCATGACCCTCTCCTAGCTCTTGCTAAATACCTTGCCCTTTTTGCTTGGCATCGTGCTAAGAGGTGATACCTAGAAAATGATTGGATGTATTATTTTTTACATATCAAAATTAATATTAACTACTGAAAATTTTAAATGTTCACATTAGGAACCATCATGGTATGTGTCTACCTTTGGTATATCCTGACCCAATCCAACTCCAGTTCAGGCAGCTGAGGCACAGAGAGGTTAAGTGGATTTCCAAAGTTACCTGGGATGGCTGGAAAAATCAGAAGTTGAGGGATTTAGTTCTTGTTCTAATAACTAGGCCAGTGTTCTGTATTCCCTACCAACTTTCTAGTTTTACAATGTTCTTAAAAGGCACTTCGGAATGTACCAAAAAGGGAACATCTTTTTGTCAGCCTGACCTTAGGAAACGGAAATAAACCTTGTATTAAGTTAGCTACAAAGGAAAGCTCCCTTTTGCACACAGCCGTAGAGGAAGTTGAAAGCACAGCCTCACCTCATTTTATCCCTACCAGCCCTGAGGGGGCGCCGGACAACACCGCCCCGACAGGTGAGGCTGACGCGCCTGAGTCCTGGAACAGCTGTGTACCAGGCCCCGGAGCTCCGACCTGGGCGACCGCTGACGCTACACAGGAGCACGCGGGGCCAGAGACGCTAAGGGCGAAAGCTTCAGGGTCACGTGCACCTGGCTTCTAACCCCCCACCACTCACAGATTTGACCTTGGACAAGTCACTTCGCCTTTCTAAACCTCAGTCCCTCATCTGCAACATTCTTAGAGGGTTTGGGAAAAAACAAAGTACTGTTTAGAGAAACTGTTTAATATAACAGGGATAGCTTTTGTTTTTACTTCACTGGGCATTGTCCTACACTGAATGATCACATGTAGTGAAATATAATTACCTTGTAAGCCAGAATTTAAAAGGAGCCAGGAAGAGAAAAGCTGTGACACTGAGTGGTTGGATCTTAAATGTCTCTTCTAGTCATATGAGTCCATGATTTTATATATCTTTAATACAAAATGTAATTACTTTCCAAAAGTAAAAGTTTCAGGAAATAAAATACCATGTTAACCTGATTTTCCTTGGGGAGATATTTATTCCTTGCTTGCAATTGGTCTGTAGATGGGCACACAACCCACTTCTTTCTTTTTTTATTTTCTTTCCCTCCTGGTTTTTTTGTTTGTTTGTTTGTTTCGTTATTTGATTGTCCATTTGGTTGGTTGGTTGTTTTTTCAGGGCTGGTGATTGAACACAGGGTTTCACCCATGCTGGGCAAGTGCTCTACCACTGAGTTGCCTCCCAGCCCTAAATTTATTTTTTCGAGTGACACATTAAAAACTGTACATATTTATGGGTTACCATGTGATGTTTTGATGCATGTATACATTGCATAATGTTTAAATGGGGTTAAAGTATCTCCTCAAACTATTATTTCTTTATGATAAAAACATTAAAAATCCTGTCTTCTAGCTTTTTGAAATATGTAGCACATAAGTGTTATCTACCGCCTACCAGAACTTCATATTCCCATCTAACTGTAATTTAGTGCCTACAGACCAACCTCTCCTCACCTTCTCGCTTCCTCTTCCCCTTCCTTCTCCCCCCACCTCCGGTAACTGCCACTTCACTCTCAGCTTCCATGAGATCGACTTTTTCCCTTCATCCCCCATCCCAGGCAACCCATGATCTGCCTCCATCACTATAGATTAGTTTGCTTTTTTTGGTGCTGGGGATTGAACTCAGGGCCTTGCGCTTCCTAGGAGAGCATTCTAACCACTGAGCTAAATCTGCAGCCCCTAGTTTGAAGCTTCTAGAGTACTATATAGATGGAATAATACAGTACATACTATGTCTGGCTTTTTTCATTCAGTATAATTATTTTGAAATTCATCCATATTGTCATTGTATGCCAATAGTTTATTTTTTATTGCTGAACAGTATTTCATTGAACCATACTTTGTTTATCCATCTGCCTTTCGGTGAGCATATGAATAATTTGGAGTTATTAAAAATAAAGCTGTGATGGATATTTGTGTACAAGTGTCTGTATGAACACATGCTTTTCTTTCTCTTGGTTAAAATACATAGGAGCAGAAGGGATAAGTCATATGCTAGATTAATTGAGTTATTATGTACAGGAACCTAATAACCTCAACTAATGTAAACACTGTATGCCATAACATGAACTAAGATTAATAATATCAACAAGAATGAAAACAAGAATTAAAAATGGAATGGAGAATTGGAGGAGGAGGGAGGGAGTGGGGAGGGAAGGGAAATGAATTTAAAAAAAAAACAAAAAACAAGTAGTATGTACATGTAACCACTCCCTCAAGATGATTGTAAACTGCATGAACTACAAACATGTATTAATAAAATAAAAAATTTAAAATTAAGAAAAAAAAAGAATTGTGCTTTTCTGCCAGGCATGGTGGCACATACCTATAAAGTGCAGCACTTGGGACGCGAAGATAGGAAGATTGCCATGAGTTCGAGGCTGGCCTGGGTTCAAGGCTAGCTTGAGCTATATAGTGAGACCTTGTCTTAAAAAAAAAAAGAAAAAAAAAAAAGGAATTGTGGTTTGGGAATCTTATTTAAGAAATTTCTGCCTAACCCAAAATCTCAAAGATATTCCCATATGTTTTCCTCTAGAAATGTTACTTTATGTTTTACATTTATGATCTAATTTGAATTAATTCTTGTTAATGGTGTGAGGTATGGATTGAATTTTATTAAATAATATACAAAAAAGATATGAACACCTAATGGTTCCTGTACCACTTGTTAAAACAATTATCTTTTCTCCTCTGAGTTGCCTTTGTATCTTTGTTAAAAATCAGTTGACCAGGTATATATGGGTTTATTTGTATACTCTCTTGTCTACCTGAATATTTTTAATTTTTTTGTGTGTTAAAAATAAAATGTATAAAACATATAATTTGCAATTTTATCTTATTATTTGTTGTGTAGGGAAGGCTAGGCAAGTGCTTTACCAGTGAACCACACCCCCTTGCCCAAAATTTGCCATTTTAACCGTATTTTCTTTGTTTGTTGGTTTCTTTGAGACAGGATCGCCTTAATGTAGTTCAGGCTGGCCTCGAAGTTGCGGCAGTCCTCCTGCCTCAGCCTCCCAAATGCTGGGATTACAAGTGTTCGCCACCACACCTGGTTCCATATTTTGTTTGTTCTAAAATTTTTGTTTGTTTGGTTTTGGGGTTTGGGTTTTTATTTTTTCAGACAAAGTCTTATGAAATCCAGGCTGGGCTTGATCTCACTATGTAGCCCAGGCTGGCTTCTGACTCATGATCCTCCTGCCTCCCTAACTCCTCAGATTATAGGTGTGTACTGCCCTAGCTGGCTGTTCATCATTTTGTAAATATGCAATTCAATCGAGACAGCACCGGAGTAAATGAAGGGTGGCCGGGCACTGGGCAACTCTCTGCCTCACTGAGGAAAACAAGCAAAAACGGATGAAGGAGATCCTAAGAAGCCAAGAGGCAAAATGTTATCATGTGCACTCTTTGTGCAAATTTGCCTGGAGGATGCAAGAAGAAGCACCCAGATGGTTCTGTCAGTTTCTCGGAGTTTTCTAAGAAGTGCTCAGAGAGGTAGGAGACCCTGTCTGCTTGAGAGAAAAGAAAACGTGAAGACATGGCCAAGGTGGACAAGGCCCGTTAGGAAAGAGAAATGAAAACCTATGTCCTTCCTAAAGAGGAAAGAAGTTCAAGGGTCTCAGTGCACCCAGAGGCCTCCTTCAGCCTTCTTGTTCTGTTCTGAGCATCACCCAGAAATCAAAGGAGAACATCTCGGCCTGTCCACCGGTGACGTCACAATGAAACTGGAAGAGATGTGGAAGGACACCTCGGCGGACACCAAGCAACCTCACAGGAAGCTGGCCACTAAGCTGAAGGAATAGCGCGCCAAGGACACTGCTGCCTACAGAGCTAAAGGAAAACCCAATACAGCAGGAAGGGGAGTTGTCTAGGCTGAAGAAAGCAAAAGAAAGAAGGAAGAGGAAGAAGAAGAGGAAGATGAGGAGGCAGAAGGCAAAGAGGATGAAGAAGATGATAAGTTGGTTCTAGTGCAGTTTTCTTTTCTTGTCTACAAAGCATTTAATCCTCCTGTTCACAACTCACTCCTTTTAAAGAAAAAAACTGAAATGTAAGGCTATGTAAGATTTGTTTTTAAACAATGCAGTGTCTTTCTTTTTTTTTTTCTTGTATAGCTAACATGTCATAGATAGCCCTGTCCTGGTGGTATTTTCAGTAGCCACCAGCCTCGCTGGGTACCGTGTGGGGGCTGCAAATTCTCATGGCGCTTGTTGGTGCACAGCACTAAGTAGTTGGATGGTAGCTTTTCATCTTCAGTTGTTTCTGATGCAGCTTATACAAAATCATTGTTGTTCTGTTAACTGAATACCACCCTGTAATTGCCAAAAAAAAAAAAGTTGCAGCTGTATTATTGACATTCTGAATGTGTCTAAGTAAATACAATTTTTATTAAAAAAATAAATAGACAAGTCAATGGCATTAATCGTATTCACACTGCTGGGCAACACCACAATTTTCCTCAAAATTCACATTTTTAATCTCATCTTTTTCTTTAAAAACTTGGGAATTTTGAATCACATTCCATTATGCTCCCAGTGTTATATTGTTTGGGGTTTTTTTCTTTTTTTGGTTTTTGTTTTGTTTTGTTTTTTGCTAGGTCATGCTCTGTAGTGCAGGCAGGCCTCAAACTTGCAATCCTCTGGTTTCAACATCCTCAGTGCCAGGATTGCAGGCATGTGCCACCATGCCCAGCCTGTGCTTTATTGACTTTATTTTTTAATTTAGTTTATTTGTGTCACTGGATATTGAACCCAGGGCCTTTGCACTGAGCTACAGCCCCTGCCCATTATGTTTTTAGTTTTGAGTCAATAAATTGTCCAGACTGGGCTTGAATTAGTGATCTTCCTGCCTCAGCTTCCCAGAGCACTGGGATTACAGTCATGCACCACCATGCCTGGCTCCCCAGTTTTAATATAAAACAGTGTAGATGATCCAGGAAGACCCTGTTTAGCCCACAGCTATGTGTGGATTCCCTGATAGCCCTTCCTCCCTCCCTCTAGTGTACCAATACCAATTTGACAGTCTTAAAGGAAACCGGAGAATTTCCAAGAATGAGAGAGGTCTCGTACCACCGTTCATCTCACAGAGGTGAAAACTGAGAACGGGGATCACACAGCTAGTAAGTGACAGGGCCAGCTGAGAAGTAAGAACTGCTATTTTCTGCGCCGTGGAGGGGTTTGTGTCTCACCCTGACAGCCGCCCTCGGTGAGGTCTAGCTTGGGTGAAATCAGCTCATCCCGCCTCAGGATGTCAGAAAAATGAAGCCCCAACTTTCTGCAAAGGACGACGTGAGGATTTTACCAAGAGACAACTCTGCCTCAGAGTGAACAAAAGGCAGCGATCGGGGGTAGAGAAGCACAGTTACAGGTAGCGTTTCTCATCTGTTGAGAGGCCGCTTAGAAAGAGTACGAGCAGAGGGCAGGACGGTGCGCAGCTGCCTCGCCCCCTGGAGGGGTTACTGACTGGAAGTGCCTACAGGAAACGGCCCCGTCGCAGGGCCTGCGGGGAGGATGCAGGTGAATGTTATTAATGTCATCCCTTTCCTCCAAACACTGGGGATCGTGATCCAATTTATTGTGTGGTATCATTCTTGCAAGTAGTTAGCAACAAGTATCTCTGGACTGGGGCTGTAGCTGAGTGCTCACCTAGTATGCACAAGGCCCTGAGTTTGATCCCTAACACCACCCCCAAAAAAGCAAAGGAACAGACCAACCAACCTGTATCCTAATCAATCAGCAGCCCTGATCCTGTTCATAAATGCAAATTTTCTTAACAAGAAACACCCAGGGTTTCTTCTAACACTAAAATCAGAGCACTTACTGTGACTCCAGGTGCCATTCTAAGAATTTTTCATACTTATCAAAACTCAGTGAGATGGCAACTATTATTTCATCTTACAGAAGAGAGGCCCAGAGAGAGGTTACATAAACTGCCAAAGGTCACACAGCTCTCCTGCGGTGCCTGGGCCTGGAGGCCTCAGCCGCCCCGCCACCGGCATCTCTAATCATCCCCGTGGCCCTCGAGCCCTCCCTCCACCACTCCCAGTGTGGTTTATGAACAGGGCTGTGAAACTCTGACTGCCGCTCTAGGCTGAGGTGCTGCACTTGCTGGTGGCCTGTTGGGACAATACATGGAGCCAGGGCTAGCGGGAGGCCGGGCCTCCTGGCTGCCGGGCTCTGAGTCACACAGGTCAGCGGGGCTGGCCTGCCCAGCCCGTCACTATCAGCTGTCTCTGTGCTACCCAGCAAAGCCGGGGCACAGCTCCGAGATGGGGACTGCGATTTATAAGCTCTCGGGCAAAATCAGCTTTCAGGTGAAGAAAACCCACATACCCGGTAGGTTACCCTTGCTTTGGGCAGGCTGCTGGGAGGAAGGAGGGTGTCCGCGCCGGTTCATCCCCGTGTGCCTTTGCGGTCACAGAGAGATCCAGCTGGCTTTCAGGGCTGAGACTGGGGACGAGCGCTCCATCCAGGCTACTATTTGGGTTTCTCGTCATCTGAGTTTGCTTATAAGTCATTTCACAAGTTAACTTTGTTTCTTGTAGGCAAATATTCTAGATTTTGCATGATTTAAACAAAGGATGGAGAAAACAGAACTCTGCAGCCTCTTTCTATTACAGGACAGCTCAGAAGGTTTAATTTTCCATAACAGATGTAACATTAACTCCGGCGTTATTTTGACCAGTTTATAAATATCAAGGACATGTGTTTTGCTGTTCAGATTCTTCCTAAAAGGCCTCAAGAACTTCCAGGCTTTAGTCCCTGGCTGCAAGTCTTTGTTGGGAAGCAATGGAAAATGAATTTGGGATTGCAGGGCCCGGCGGAGTTCGGGGGAAGTGGAGGAAGAACTTGGGGTTTCCTGTGGCCTTAGAAAGGGGGTGGGTCTCGATGATCAACAGACTCTCAATGAAGTTTTACCAGAAGCGATGTCCCTCTTTAATCATTCCAATAGTTGACAGATGGCCCATCCACAGTTTGTAATAATCTCTGCAAGCCTGGGAGTGGAGAGGAGGTGGCTTATAAGGTGTGTGTGTGTGTGTGTGTGTGTGTGTGTGTGTGTTAAAGAGAGAATCTTTGGGGTGGCAAGTGTTGGAATGGACTCAGAGAGGAATTCATGATCTTGAGCCATTTCAGTGTGAGTAGCCAGATGCCAGCCCTTTGTTGAGGGTATGTGTTTGACACATGACCTTCTTACTGCTGTTTTTCAGAGATCCTTAAGCCACCAGTTTTTCCAGCTTGCCTAGTAGTAAGGCACAATGTTACCATATTTCATTTTATCTAGGGCGCTATCTATATGCACCATCATTTTGTGTACCCCTAAGAGAGGAAAATGCCATTACACCATGACATGCTGCTCACTGTAAAATGCACACCTGCTTCAGAAATGTTTGCGTGCTTTTCAAAAGGTGCCTTTTAGTTCAATACAGTCCAGTAGGTAGCCTTCCAGAATTCCTTTTAGTCTTGTAAATCAGTACTCCCTCATAAGAGTTTGCTGCCCATTCTATTAAAATGACATTTACAAGAAGGAGATAAAATTTTCCCAATGTGTCAGTTTTGTTTCCCCTTTTTAGAAATAGGATTTTAACATAAAGAAGTAGTGGGCCTGCCAGGCTGGACAATGCAGAGACAGAGATTAGAATTAGTTATGAATGAGAAACAAAATACATCAAAAGAGAAAATGTTTCCTAATGTTAGTAGTGAGTTGCGGCTTAGAAAAATGTTGACTAGCCCAAAGCTCTCCAATCTAATTTGTCTGTGTTGGATTTATTGGCACACATAAATAGTAAAGTAGTAACCCTAATCTAGTTCCCAGATAAAAAAGGGCAGCCTTAGAACATAAAAAAAAATGATGCGCGGTCTTAGAACAGGAAGAATTTGTAGTAAGGAATTGGAATATGTCATATGTCCCATTTTGTTTTAAATTTAAATAAGGAATTCTGTAGGATTGCTGTTCTAGTTTCATTTGAGTGTAGACGGTAAAGGTACCATGCCTATAGTTTACTGAATAATACAAGATGTAACTGGTATTCCCAACCGTGCCATTTGCAGGCAGAACGTAGGCCTTTTCTCCGATTCCCCATGTTGCTCAGAGCAGCTCGGCTTCTTGAAATGCTCTGCACCGCTGCCCCAGCCCTTATCTCTCACTCTGCTTCCTAACCTCCGAGTCCTCGCACGTAGCCCATCTACCTTCCTTATGACATGGCACATTGCTGACCTGATTGTTTTCTTGACACTTTCTCAGATCTTGACTGCCTTCCCTACACTCTTGCTTGTTTCTCTTCTCACCTTCTGATTTTTCCTTCTCAGTCTCCTTCAAATACTCACCTTTCTCTGAACATCCCTTCAATATCAGCATGCTGTCCCTGCCCTAGTTCGTACTAAAATAGGGATAGTGGCCACTTTGTTTAGCTCCTAGTCTAGAAAATTCTAGAGCTTACCACGGTTCATCAGCTAAGGCTCACGAGAGCCTCGTGAGGCCCAGTTATCCTCGCTGTCTCACAAATGATAATTCAGAGTTCCCAGTGGACTGTGAACGTGTGCAAAGCCGCACTGCTACTGAGAGGTCAAGGCAGAATTCCAAGCTGGCTATCTGACTAACAAACTGTCCACTCCATCACAGACCGCTTAGCCACACCCATGTCTTCCCTCACAATTCAGTAAGCCTGCACCCACCTCTCAGTTCTGCCTCCCGAATTCCAACTCGCAGGACATCCTCCCTCAGAGTTTGCTGTCACCTGAATCTGACTGCCCAGAACTCACCTCGTCTTTTCTATCAGCGTCCTTACCTTATGAAAGGCGACCTAGAAGTCATTAGAATCCTTCTATCATGTACAGGTACAAATAACCATGATGAATGTGATCATTATGTATACGATGTAACAATACATGTTCTTGGTTAAAAAAAAAAAATTAAAAAAAAAAAAACCCCTACAGGACAGCCTAGACCTGACGTCACCCTGAGGAGTGCATGATACGAAAAGGACAGTTCACACTGAGTTACCACCGTGTTCCCTCTTGCATGGTGGCCCACCCTCACGCTGTGAGGTGTACTTCTTTTACTGCTTTTACTTGGCCCAAACACACTCTGCAGAGCCTGTTTCTTGTCCTACCTTTAATAAAACTTTGCCACTGTTAAAAAAAAAGAAGAATCCTCCCTCCCCCCACATCAAAATTCGGATAGTACTACTTGTATTCATTTGCCATAAGAAAATACCACAGACTAGGTGACTTACATAGAAATTTGTTTTCTCACAGTCCCGAATGTCCAAGATCAAACTGTTGACAGTTTGGTTTCTTCCGAGGCCTCGGCCCTGGGCTTGCAGGTGGCCACCTTCCCACTGTGTCTTTATGTAGTTGCACCTTGGTCTGTGAGCTGTCTCTTAGTCTCTCCTTACAGGATGCTGGTAATACTGGACTAGGGCCCATCCCATGTAACTTCATTTAATTTTGATTACCTTATTTATTTTTGGGACAAGCTCTTGCTAAGTTGCCCAGGCTGGCCTGGAGCTCGTAATCTCCCTGCCTCAGCCTCCCGAGTAGCTGTGATTACAGGCATGAGCCACCTGTGCTTGTATATGTTTTAGGTTTTGATACTATATTCACAAAGTGCCTTCTAAGAGAGGCTATTTGAATGTGTACTCCTACCAGTGCTGTTTTGAAAGTACCAAATTCTCCACATTCTGTGAATGTTTTAGGTGAAAATTGTGTCTGGTTTTCACTTATGATTACAGTTCTGAGTACTCTACAGTGAATTCAGATCAACAGTACAGCTGTCTACTGTGCAACAGTCCCCAGGCCTCAGTCCTCAGGCCTCTCACCTATGCTGCTCATCTTCCAGCCCCCGAGGCTGGTCCACAAGTGCATCCTGCGCTGTGATGCTCCTACTCGTTGTTAAACCCAGTTAGCACTGCCAGCCCAATGGCCACCCCTGACCAGCTCTCAGCCTCTCAGTGCCGCTTGGCATCTTGCATTGACGGACCAAACACGAGGCTGGTGTGGCCCTAAGAGCTGGCTGGAGCCATCTGGGCAGGGAATTCTGCGTCCTGGTTACCCCGGGCAACACCCAGAGGCTTTGTGAAAAAGGCTGCAGCCAGAGGCAGGTCCCAGAGAGGACTCACAGCCACACACTTTGCTACCAGAGGGACTTTTATAAACCTGATTTTTGTTTGTTTGTTTGTTTATTTTAGAGGTAGGGTCTCGCTATGTAGTTCAGGCTGCCCTTGAACTCACTATGTAGTCCAGGCTGGCCTTGAATTCAAGGTGATTCTCCTGTCTCAGCCTCCCAAGTGCTGGGATTACAAGCATGTGCCACTACACCCAGCCAGTATGGACCTGATTTTAATCACACGTCTGCTTAAAATATTCCCTTTGTTTCCCATTGGCCTCTGGTTTAGCCTGCAAACCTTCTCAGGCTCTCCTGCCCAGCACACACTGATACAATTAATCTTCCAACAGCCCATGAGTTCAGTCCTGGGCTGCAGCACCCTCGCCCAGTCCCCATCCTTGCACACAATGCTACCTCTGCTAGAGATGTCCCTCTATCACCAACCTGGCCTGCTGGACCAATTCCTAGGCCACTGTACGTCAAGGGTAGCCTTGAGTGAAGTCATGCCTTCCTAGACCGACTGTGTTAATCAGCTTTCCGTCACTGTAACCAGGTGACTGAGAAAAACAACTTACAGAAGAAGAGGTTCATTACGGCTCACAGTTTCAGAGGTCTCAGTTCATGGTCTCTTGGCTCCATTGCATCTATGTCCACGTTGGGGAAGAACATCATGGGAGGCAGCATGTGAAGGAGCAAAGCCACTCACCTCATGGCAGACAGGAGGCAGAAAGAGAGAAAAGCCAGAGGGGAAGGAGCCCCTGAGTCTTCTGCTGCCAGCCCCTCCTGTCTACACAGGCCCTGGTCTGAAGGAGGCATGGCCCTTAGAACACACACACACACACACACACACACACACACACACACACACACACGGAGAGTGAAGCTCTGCAAGTTAATTGTGTTGGAGTCTGAGACTATGGCTTCCAGTCACCTCTGGAGTGTAAACTGGGTCTTGGTATCTGCCTGTACATGCAGTTAATGCTGGCATTAGCGCACAAAGCA
The DNA here is from genome assembly GCA_004026905.1 of Hystrix cristata. Classification (NCBI taxonomy): domain Eukaryota; kingdom Metazoa; phylum Chordata; class Mammalia; order Rodentia; family Hystricidae; genus Hystrix; species Hystrix cristata. Next base: position 62,844 of record PVJO010006726.1, read on the forward strand.
TTGTGTCATGATGATGGTGCAGACTGCCCTGTCCTGGGCTGGAAGCAGAACTACGCGTACAGCTGTCTTTCTCAGCCATTCTCCAGGCTGCTTCTCACCAACACCACTCAGATCTGCGGACCTTCTTTTGTAAGAAGGACCCTGAGGCGTTTTAGTACATACAACCTCTCTTGAGCAGCTCCATGGCTACCCTGGTGTTTAGAGAATCCTATTTTCTGGTGAACAAAGTTGTGGTGGTTCTTAGCTTTGTGCCCTAATGTGTCTGTTTTGAAAATATTTACAGTGGAAACTGTTTGGCAGTTCCTCAAAAAGCTAAACATAGCTGGGCACAGGGGGCCCACGTCTCTGATCCCAGCACTCCAGAAGGCTGAAGCAGGGATGGCAGGCTGGAGCCCAGCCTGGGCAACTTAGTGACTTAGCAAGACCCTGCCTCAAAAATGAAAAATAAAAGAAGGGCTGTGGATGTAGCCCAGTGTGAAGGTCCTGGGTTCAACCTCTAGCAACAAACCAAAAAACAACAGCAAAAACACTAAACATAGAAACACCATGTGACCCAGCAATTCCATTTCACTCTAAGGCATATAACCAAGAGTACTGAAGATATTATGTTCACACAAAAATGTGCACCTGAATGTTTAGCTATTGTGTGTAATAGACAAACAGATGGGGCCTGGTGACATATGCCTTTAATCTCAACACTTGGGAGGCTGAGGCAGGAGGATCGCCGAGAGTTTCAGGCCAGCCTGAACTCTACACTGAGTTCAAAGCCAGCCTGAACTACATAGAAAGACCTTGTATCAAAAAAAAAAAAAAATTCTGAGTTTGAAGATGTAGCTCAGGGGATGAGCACTTGCCCTAGCATGTGCAGGGCCCTGGGTTCCGTCTCCATGCTGCCAAAAAAATTCATAATAATAATAACAATGGCAGCCTAATCTCCTGCCTTTGTAAAAGATATTCTGTAATGTTATGGCTGGATTTCAGGGACAGCCAAAATATAGGAAGAAATGGCTCCGCGTTTTGTTTTGGACAGATGAGTCCTGTGCAAACTCATTTTTATTACTTCACATCAGATGCTGGCTTTGGGGGAGGGGGGTAAGTTTCCCAGTGCTGTCAGACTGATAAAGACCCCTGTACGTCTAACCAGGAAACAATGTGCTCTTTCAGAGGGGAAATACATATGTCATCCACACTGCCGAGACCTGGTGCACCTGGATTATCCACAGAATGGGAAGCCACCAAGCTCCGTGCCTACTTCTGAAGTAAGAGCTTTGAGCAAAAGGAGCAGTCAGGTAGGCACTAGCGGTACTTGCGGCCTGGTGGATTTCAGGGCGGCCGTCCTTCACACGTCACGGGATGGATTTCCTCCCTGTGGTGATACGTCTTTAGCGGGTCTCATTCATGTTCATTCTCTGCCATTCTTTCCTCTGCGCCTGTCATGTCAGATGGTTAACTCTGGGTTCTAATTTTAGAAACAATACGGTAATCTATATACATACATACATATATATATATTTTGGGGGGGGGTGCTGGGGATCGAACTCAGGGTCTTGGGCTTGCTCAGCAAGCACTCTACCACTGAGCTAAATCCCCAACCACATATATGTAGGTTTATCCAACAGACTTGCCACAGGACGCGAGGCTTTAACCCGCTTAGTTACTTATAAATTCAGGGTACGGTCCAGTCCACAGGCACATTCCTGCTGCTGAGCACGGGATGTGACATTGGACAGTGTGTCGGTTGTTTTTCACTTAACAACCCGAGTACGAACACGCTGCTGGGAGATCTGCCGTTTCTTCCTGGCTAAAGCACAGATCTCCAATGAGACGGCAGCTCCCCTTTCCTGTGAGGGTCACATCCGAGGCCCGAGGATGCCTGAACCCTCAGGTTGTACTGAGCCCCAAGTACACTATGTTTTTTCTGTACATACGTGCCTATGATAAAGTTTAACTTAGACATTAGGCACAATGAAAGATTAATAACAATTACGAATAAAGTGGAACAATTAGAACAGTACACTGTAATAAAAGTTACTTGAAACTTAGGACTCGTTTATTTCTGTGATTTTCCATTCAATGTTTTCAGACCCTGGTGGCTGGCAGGTAACTGAAACAATGGAAATTAAGCCTCAGATAAGGGGGCTGCTGTAGAGGCTGGGGATTTAGCTCAGAGATTAAAGTGCTTGCCTTGCAAGCACAGGGCCCTGGGCTCGATCCCCAGCACCAAAAAAAAAAAAAAAAAAAAACACATAAGGGGGCTGCTTACAATCATGACCTCCTTCCTGACAGGTCCTCGCCCGCTTTCCACCAACACCCTGCTCACTCCATCCTGTGCTGTCTTCTGCCATCCCAAAAATTCCTGTTGCTCTGTAAGCTTGACTCAGCATCCCTTCTCCTGACACCTCGGGCCTGCCCGCTTTTCTTTCTGCCTGTCTGTCTGTCTTTCTGTCTTTCTCGTACTGGGGATTGAATCCAGGGCTTTTGCACTGAACTACAACCCCAGCCCTTTTTCTTTCTTTCTTTCTTTTATTTTATTTTAAGAGAGGGTCTTGCTAAATTGCCCAGGCTGGGTTCGAACTTATGATCTTCCTGCCTCAGCCTCCCAGGTCGCTGGGATTATAGGAATGTGCCGCCATTCCTAGTAAATTTCCTTTAAAAATACACAAATTTTTCAAAGGATGAGGGGCATCTGCATTACATGATATTTAAGTGTGTTTTTTCAGAGAGCTCACTGGTGGGTGTAAATAGGATTACTAAAATTAGGCAGCAATATTAGTCCTTCTTGTCTTATGTAACAATCTATCCGGGACCAAGAGGCTGATTCCCCATAGTGCCCTGACCAATGCGGAGTGCAATAGACCAGATACGCGGTTTCTCCCTTGTTTCCTTGTAGCCAAGCTAACCGTTGGTGTGAGCATTCTGGAGTTTGTGCACCAGGGTGCGGAGCGCATATGCTCGCTTCGCACGTCAGTGAATTGCACTTGGTAGGGTGCAGCACCGCGAGGCTGACTCTGGGGAGGGACTCTGGGGAGGGCGTGGACAGCCGGCAGCCGGCAGCGGGGACTCTCTGCAAAGTTGTAGCGGCCTTAAAATGGGCCTCAGAAAATGCCTCTTTCTCGAGGAGGAAAGCGTGGATTGGAGCGCGACTGTTAATTCACTTTTGAAAGGGCACGGATTGGGGCGCGACTTTGGAAAGAGCAGCGGAGATAATAGAGGTATTACGCGAGGATCTAAGGAGAACAGATATATGCTTGTTGGGCTTTGAGAAATTATAGAGGTCAGCCGGGCATGGTAGCGCACGCCTGTAATCCCAGAACTCAGGAGGCTGAAGCAGGAGGATCACTGCGAGGTCAAGGCCAGTGTGAGCTACACAGTGAGTTCAACACTGGTCTGAACTACATGTTGAGATTATGTCTCAAAAAAAAAAAAAAAAGAAGAAGAAATTATACAGTTCAAGTGTATGTCTTAAATAAATGCTTCAGAAGTTTCCCAGAAGGTACCTGAACTGGTGATGCTTGAGTAAATTACATTATGTTCTTATATTCATTTTTTAAAATTGACACACAATAAGTGTACATATTTATAAGGTACAGTGTCATAACTCGATACGTGTCTACAGTGTATAGTGATCAAATTGGGGCATTTAGCATTTCCCTGTCTTTAAACATTATTTCATGATGAATGTTATGAAGCTTCAAATTTCTCTTCTAGTTGTTTCTTATTTGTTTGATTTTTGCAGTACTAGAGATCTGACCCAGGGACTCTACCAGTGAGATACATCCCAGCCCTTTTCGTTTTTTATTTTGAGGCAAAGTCTGGCTAAACTGTCCAGGCTGCACTTGAGCTTGTGACCCTCCTGGCTCAGCTTCCTGGATAGCTGAGATTTAGGTGTGCACCGCTGTGACTGGCTTCTTTAATTCTTTATAAAATGCATAACAACTAGGTGTAAACTATAGTCATTGTATTGCTTTTTATGTTATTTTGGAGGGGTTCTGGGGACTGAACTCAGGGCCTTGTGCTTGCTGGGCAAGTGCCCTACCACTGAGCTAAATCCCCAACCCCTATATTGCTTTTGAAAAAGTAATACTGAGCTTTCCCATGTGACCCTGAAAATTTTAGAAAATACTAAAGTAATTCGATATTGATTTAGTTTAATTATTTTAAGTTTATAGAATTTAAGATTCAGAAATCAAGGTTTTAGGAACGCCCAGACATGGTTAATTAGATGAGGCGATGCAGATCACGGATCGGGGGAGCAGCTTTCTAACAAATCAAGTGTAAAATTTTTTCATATTAGAGTGAAAATCCCTCCCTCTTCTGTACTAGGGTGAGCATGACATTTGAGACTATCACTCTAACATACAATTTCCTGAATGTACACTAAGGGAAAAAAGTTATGTGCCTCACAGTGGGTCATGAGAATTACATTATAGCCTTACTATTTTCTTTCCATGAGGCAGACTCACACTGTGGTGCTATAACTCCTTGTTTTAATATTCTAGCTAATAGAACTACTCTTGTGAATTGAAATTTGCTACTGCATTTGGCTTTTTTTCTTATTGGCTTAAGGGTAAAAATGACAAATGCAATACAGTAGTTCTAAAGTCATTAAGATATTCCCAAGTCTGAGTCTTGGGAATATCTCCAGACTTGGGATTTTCACCTGTTGGAAATGTGTATCAGTTTATTATGTTACAAGATCTCCCAGACCAATTATTCCTAATGCTGTTGACTTTGGCCACTGGGAGTAGGAGAAACATGAGAGTGGTTTCACTTCGGTAACCCTTAAAAGAGTGGTTCAGGCAGAATCTCCTAGAAGCTAAAGAATTTGGCCAAGAACCAAAACAGAACAAAAAACTTCCTTCACTCTTATTTCACCCCCTCTTTTTGATATGATGACGACTTTGAAAGACTGTTGAAAAGCACTTTTCAACTATGAAACATTATAAAACATACTAAGTTACTCATCAACTTTAGAGTTTGATGAAACATGATATTCAGTTTCTAAATTCAATACCATGAAAATTTTGAAACTCAAATTTGACTGACTTTTGTTTGTGTAAACGTTTTAAATGAAAGCAATGTATACTTACTGTATAAATTTTGGAAAATGTAAAAAAGTGAAAATGTTAAAATTGCTCATCATCCTGCCACTGTTAATATACTTTTCATTCTTAATATTTTAGTATATTTCACTCCTTTCTCTTTCCAGTGTCCATGCCTGCATATGTTTCTTTGTAAAATTGGAACTGTTGTATAGATAAACATATAGATTCATTTTCATTCTTCCTTATAGTGTGATCAAGTTCCTTGTCATTCTGTATTCTCAGAAAGTGATTGCCGGGATGTAATATTTCATCTTTTACTTGCTTAACAATCCTACTTCTTTAGGTGCTGTTTCTTGCCATTGTAAGCAAAGGTGCAATAAGATGTTTATATAAAAATCTTCTGTTAGCTGGGCGTGGTGGTGCATACCTGTAGTCTCAGCACTCAGGAGGCTGAGGCAGGAGGACTGCTGTGATTCAAGGCCAGCCAGGGCTACATAACAAGACTCCGTCCCAAAATATATATATATACTTTTCCACATTTCTGTTTATTTCCTTAATGCAGACTCCAGAAGGAGAAATTACTTGGTCAAAAGCTCTACTAACCCTTAAAATATACTAACTGCCAAATTCTTTTTTTTGTTGTTTTGTTTTTTGGAGATAGGGTCTCACTACATAGTTCAGGCTGGCCTTGAACTCACTGTGTCGCCCAGATTGCCCTTAAACTTGTGGCGCTCCTTGTGTCTCAGCCTCTGGAGTGCTGGGATTACAGGCATGCACTTCTATCAAATTCTTTAACAGAATGTTTGTACTTAGGAGCAGCTCAGAAGCAAGGATATCTCACTATAAATTTATCTGTAGTTTCCTGCGTAATGTATTTATTTTAAAAGTTTAGAGTGTTGCGTAGTAGCATGCATCTATGTAGCCCCAGCTGCTCAGAAGGTTGGGGCAGGAGGATCCCTTGACCTGAGGAGTTGGAGGCCAGCTGGAGTAACAGAGCAAGAGCTTGTCTCAAAAGAAAACAAAACAATATTTAACAGTTTAAGATTTAAAATCCATTCCAGAATCCATTCCAAAAGGCTTAGTGCCTTCAGATTTGGTGGCCTAGGTGGAGGAAATGATTGGGTGATTTTGTCTACTCCAATCTTTCAAAATTGTATTTAGTGCCGTTTGAACTCGGCTTGGTAACTTTGTAAGCCTGCGCTTTGGTCTTTCTCAGAAGGACTACGCGGGGGCGATGACTTCACAATCGCTGGTCGTCTGGGATCTCGCAGCGCGGACTTTTCCCGAAGGAGGGAGGGCAGGGAGGATGCGGGCGAACTAAAAAAAGGGGGCACAGTCGGCGTCCGCCGCTGTGTTTCCGACCGGAGGGGTTAGGAGACGCACAGGCGATCCGGAAAAGCCCCGAGGGGACTGACGAGATGAGAGCAGAGTTCATGCTTCCTCCAGCGCAAGATCGTGAGCCACAGTCAGTCCTGAAGTGCTGCGTTTGCTCTCTTTGTTGTGCAGTTTGGACTCCCCACTCCGACTTTCAATCGCCTCCCTCCCAGAGCAGCGATTGGTAGTCAACCGCATGGAATTGCCACTTTGCAGGCCAGAAATGGTCAACGCCAGTGAATTTCATTCGGTTCGAACTCAGACGTGCCTAGGGGGTTGCTCTCCATCCTCGTGAGTTAGGGGTACGGCCTTCCGATGAGGGCACCTGCAGCCAGGTCACCGCGCTCTTCCGCGGGGCTGCTGGCTGACCGCCGGCCTCGTGACGGGCCTTGTCTTTCGACCCCAGCGCGGGAGGCGGGGATAGCGGATGGTGCTTGGGACAGCAAGCCCGCCAGAGGGCGCTCCAGCACTGACTCCTGTCCGCCGCAGCCTCCGGTGAAAACAGGTGCTACACCGAGGGATGGCTGGCTTTTACTGAGCGCTGCACACAGTACCGAGGTTTAGGCACACAGTTATAGCACTGTCCTTTTTACTGTTAACGCCAATGAAGTTTCTGAAGGCTCCCGAGACCCTTTTTCATTTCGGGGTTACCACGATTCTATCAGCAAGATGTTACTTCTAAGACCAAAGTTTGCGGAAGTTAAAAGATTTTACAAATGAAGAAAATGAAACTGAAATGTTTATCTTCAGATTAAGCCCTCCATCGAAGTTCTCTCTCTTTTTTCCCTCTTTTTTGTCTTTTCATACTGAGACTTTAAAGGAAAAAAATTGTGCTTTAAAAAAATAAAAAAATAAGAAGGGCTTGCACTGTAGCTAGGTGTTCTGGGTTCAATTTCCAGCACCAAAAGAAAAAAAAAGTATTATATTTTGTGTAAATTATTCCTGAATATATTTAACACTTGGGGAAAAACAACAGAAAAAGAAAAGGAAAATAAGAAAAGAGGTAAAAGAGCTGAGACTTACGGGCATAAAATCCAAGAACTTTACAGTTTTGCTTACAAATTTGCCTGGGCTGTGCTCCATGCGCACGCACGCACACACACATTGAGAATAAGCCATAGGAAAGGAAAGGGGACATGAAGGAGACTCACAGAAACCCAGGCAGATCATTGTGGTGGCTCAGACCAGTGTGGTGGCAGCAGAGGGGTGGCCTCAGGCATGCTAGGCAAACACTCTACCAGCCCTACATCCCTAGCCCCCAAATTAATTAATTTTCTGGTGCTGGGATCAAAGCCAGGGCCTTGAACATGCTAGGCAAGTTCTACCACTGAGCTACACCTCTGGCCTAGGTATATTTTGAAGATTTAGCTGACACCGAAGGGAGTAACTAGAAAGAGAATTGCCACCAACTGAGAAGGAGACAAATTTAGGCTAGGCAGAGATGAGAAGTACAGCTTCACATGTGTTGAGTTTGAGATGTTTATTAAACACAGATGTGATGTAGAATAAGCAGATGAATGTAAATGTCTAGATGGAGTTCAGAAGGCTGAGCTGGAAACATAAAATTAAGAGTCTTAGCTGGACATGGTGGCGCATACCTGTAACCCCATCACACTGGGAGGCTGGTGCAGGAGGATTGTTTGTTCAAATCTATCCTGGGCATCTTAGTGAGTCTCTGACTCAAAATAAAAAATAAAAGAAAATCTGGGGATTTTGATTTCAGATGAATGAATAATGCATTTTGATATCTGCTGTAATTGAAAACTGGAAGATTCTGGATCTTAATGTTCAAACAAGAGACTTATACCCCTAAGAAACTGATGGAGAGTGAGGGACATGGTTCAGTAGTGGAGCACTTCGCCAGCATGCACGAGGTCCTGGGTTCATTCCCCAGCACTGTAAGGAAGGAAAGGAAGAAAGGAGGAGGGAACAGAGAACCTTCCTACAGTAATGCAGACGCAAAGAGGAAGGGGAAGGAAAGATATTGGTCAGGGAGAGTCTAAGGCTGCTGCCTGCTCTAAGAAATCTTGGAGTAAAAATTGCCCATTGCTCTCATTTGGATCTGGAATGTCTCTTAAAGTCTGTATGTTAAAGGTTTGGTCTCCAGCTTGGTGCTGTCAGGAGCTGAAGAACTCATCAGGAGACTTGAACCTGTAGATGTGGCACCTAGTGGGAGGTCTTCTGGTCATCTGGATGCACCCTTAAAGAGGACAGTGAAGGCCAGCCCCTTCCTCTTCCCTTCATGGCCCAGCTGTGGGTGAACAGCTTTGCTGCACCACATCCTCCCTGTCATGATGTCCTCCCTTGGTACAGTCCCCAAAGCAACAGGGCCAGCCAGCCATGGACCGAAAACTCCAAGGCTGTGAGCCAAAATAAACTTTCCGGGGCTGGGGATTTAGCTCAGTGGTAGAACGCTTGCCTAGCAAGCACAAAGCCCTGAGTTCGATCCTCAGCAGCCCCCCAAAAATAAAATCAACCTTCCTCCTTAGGTATTTTGTTACAGTAATAAACAGGTGACTAAGACACACCTGTAGAAGGAGTCTCGTATCTTACACAAATGGGGTTGCATTAGTGCTGGTTAGGCTGAGCAGCCTGTAGGAAGTGTGGCCCCAGGGCTGTGGGACTGGGTTCGGAGGTGCGCAGCTGGGGCCGTGAGTTGTGTTCCCTACACAGGACAGCTTCCTAACACATCGGCGTGGTTGCCACAGTCTACATCTTGCATCACACTGATCTGCTTCTCCATGCACTTTGGGGAGCACCTTCTCCTCTCTTCTTGAGGGAAGAATTAGAAGAGGAAGGTGAGTGGGACAGACTCTCCAGCCCTGTAGCTGCCATTGGCCTCAGGGATGCAGCTGGTGTCCTTGTCCTCTTCCATCCCTGCCTGTTCTCGGTCCGCTCTCACTTTGCTCCACATTGGCAGCTCTTGGTGGCTTATTATGTGATGTGGCCCATTCCCGAGGGCAGCCGAGCCCTTCTCAGACAGGAGTTGCTTTTTACGTCCATATACAGTTCCAGTAGGGCAAGGCCATAGAAGGAGATACCCAGCTGGATCCTACATGCAGGAGTCTTTGGTGCCCTGACAGTAGCAGCTGCTTCTACTTCAGTGTCCCCTCACAAGTGTTACATCCTGTTAGAGTCCAGGACCTCCAGTTCTGAAGAGCCTGGAGTTGTAGGGATACAAAATTCAAAATCCCCCAGATGCTCACTAGGGGTGATGGTATGCGGGGCTACTCCTACTTCCACACCTTGATTCCCAGAGTATTATACCTAGATGTCCCCCCAAAACTTCATGTGCCCATACATGGGGCTTGGGGGAGGTGATTAGTCCACTGATGAGTTTAGAGCTAAGTGTGTTTTGGAAGGTAAAGCCTGATTGGAGGAGGCGGGTCACTGGGGGCATGACCTGGAGGGGTATATCTCCCCCCCTCCTCCCTGATCTCAGTCTGCTTCTCACCACCATGCCATGAGCTGTTTCTCGTCGGTAATGCCCCTCTGCATGCCACCCTGCCTTGGAGCCAGGCAACTATGGATCAAAACCTCTACAAACTGTGAGCCAAAGTAAACCTTTCCTCCTTTATGCTGCAGGTGTTGGATATTGTGTCCCAACAACAAATAAGTAACTAAGACATAGACTTCATATTTTCTTTCTATAAAGGACACGGCACTGGGAGAGACACTTCTGATTTAATGCGTATTCCTGTCCTGCAGAGCAGCACTCGTCAGCTTGCATAGAATTGCCTCCGATCTGGCACTTTAGCTGTCCTAGAAGGCTGTTCTCTCTCATCTGGATGGTGTGAAACATGATGTGGACAGCAGATCTCCTCACCACAGGCGCGCTCCTGCTTAGCCTTTGTCGCCGGTGGGTTCCCCGCTCAGATGCTCTGTTGTATGGGATTCCGTGCTTGGGAGACCCCAGAGAGGGATGCTGGCTGAGGTACTTTGGCAGAAAAGCAAAACCTCCTTGAAACCGTTATCTATCCCTTTGAGGACTGCTGTGGCTTGGACAGGGGCTGTGCTCCCCAGGGGTCCGCATGTTGGAGAGTTGCTCCAAGGTGGCACTAACAGCCTTCAGGAGGTGGGGCCAGGTAGGAGGTCCTTAGGTCCTTGAACTGTGGGACCCAGGTCCTTCTCTCCCTCTCGGTTCTCTAGCTCTTCACGGGAGCAGCATACACCAAGATCTGCTCCCCTGCCGCCATCTGGCACCCTCCCCAGAGGCCCAAACCAACAGGACCACCCAGTCTTGGACTGGAACCTCGAGACCCAAGAGCTAAATAAAACTTTGCTCTTTATAAGTTAATTGGCCCAGGTATTTTGTTCTAGTAACACAGAGCTAATTAGCACAAGGGTAAACCACTGTCCTTCCAGGATGGAAGAGGCCTAATATAGTAGATGTGCCAAACAGCAACTAGTTGCCTGTCTGAAGGAATAGTATGTATAGAGAGCTCATCATTGGTTGTATATTCAAAGTCAATGGCTGAGCTAAATCAGCTTTCAAAAGTGACAGACAGTTCATACATTTGGGAGCCTCCACAGTCTCCCTTTCTGCTACTGTGGCTACTTGGTTCATGTGTCTTTTGTGGTAGTTGGGAAGTGACAGATGATGAAAGCTGACTCGTTTTGCCAAGCTAAGTAATTTTGTCTGTTTGATCGATTAGCACCTTTTCCACAGGAGATGCTTTTTTATGCTTAATATGTGGCACAAAAATTTTCATACACCATTCATGCCCATTGCCATATGTCCATCCACATACCTACATTCCTACTGTATGTCTTGGTGGATCTGACGGAACCCAGTTCTTACTGGACACTTTTTTGTTTTTGAGACAGTCTCACTATGTAGTTCAGACTGGCCTCCTACTTATGGCAATCCTCCTGCCTCATCCTCTCAAGTGTGGGGATTACAGGCTTGTGCCACCACACCCGGGTCTTGCAGGGCACTTGTGAAGGTATGGTCACTTGAGATCTGTAAAATAGGAGAGTGGGGCTGGCATAACTCCAGGAATGAAGGCAGTTCAGTCCTTAGGTCCAGGAGTCCTTGCCATGACTGGGTGTTTCCCTTTCCCTGGTTTACAGTTACCTGAGTAAATGGCCAAAGGTCTCTTTGAGGACTGGTGCAAGAATTATTGCAGAATACAATTGCCTCCCTGTTGCATGGTGCTGCCTCCTAAGGGCTGGGCCACCTTTTCAGTCGGTAGGTTCCAGACTTTAACTGGTCCCGGGTCGGAAGGGACTCTGGCTTGTTGCTGCAGCACCCCTCCTCCCGCTCCCTGCGCCTCCATTCTTGCCCTCTCTGGCGTAGATGCAGGCAGCACTCTCCCGACTGCATCAGTTTTGCTCTGTTAACGAGCCCACAGCTCACTATGGTCAGGGCCCCTGGACTGCCCCTCTGACCTCTCTTGTCACTATGGTAATTGTGGCCTCCTGGCCCCTGATGTGCAAGCGCCACCACCCAGCCTCAGACATTGATGAGCCGCGTCCTGTCACTGCCCCTGCTGCGGAGCAGAGCCACCTCCAGGCTTCTGGGTGCCGCTGGTGCCCTGAGTCCTGAAGGTCTCGGTGATCGGCGTGTGCTCTGGGTCTTGTGAATCCAATTTTTCTCAGCTTCTGTATTTACCATTTGCCAGAGCAATTCAAGCATTTCCACTTGGCTCCGTACTGCCAATTATTTCCCCAGAGTTCTAAGACCCATCTGAGCAGCAAGTCTGACTTGCCTGCTGGGGTCCGCGTCAGGGTGCTCTTCCCTGAGTTCTGAGCTAGCGCCGCCTCCTGGCTCAGTCCGGCCTGGGCGCAGCCTCCAGGAAGCGTGCGGAGGTGGACGCCGATGTCTGCAGTGGGCGTCAGTGACGTGCTCACGGCAGGACAGCTGGCTGACGCAACTTTATGGCCGCAACCTCCTACCAGGTCCCCGAAAGCGTACTTACCTTTGTGTCTTGTGAGTCACAGAATAAGGAACTAACCTCCGAGATGATTCCATGTGATGTCTTCATTTTAAGGACGTAGAAAAAGAGACACGAAAAATTTAAATAAACTTTCCCAAGGTACAGGCATTTCACGTTGTACTTTTGTACTGGAGTGAATATATTCCACACACTGTACCACATTTAGTATCTCTGGCCCCGGGGACTGGATGCCAGAAGTCCCTCACCCCCAGCCCTGCGACGCGAGAAACAAAGCTGCTCTCCTCCATCCTTTTCTAAAAGGCCCTTGGAGACAGCCAAGTCCCAAGTAGTACAGCTCATTAATATCAGAGCGGATTCATAGCAGAATTAATACTTGGACATAAGCCTCGCTCATTGCATTTCCATGAAATCGAGGATGGTTCGAGGCAACTCTGCGATAGCTCTCATTGCCTTCTTGGTATCTCCCATGAGCAGGTGAAATGTATCTCAGCCCCCATGCTATTCCTCCCTCTCCGAATCCCTATCTTCTACTTGTAAATAAATGGTGCCTTTCTGTAGCTAGTTGTTCAATCCATAATCCAAGAGCTTTCCTTTATCATTCTCCTCTTCTTACTTCTTATATCCAGACCATGAGTGAATCTAGCTGACTTTGTCTCCAAACTAAAACCAACATCTATTTACTTCTGTCCATCTGCACCACTGCCACACTCCCACAAACCACCATTTCCCTCATGTACTGTGATCACAGCCTCCTGAGTGCCCTGCTTCTATACATAGCAGCCAGAGAAAATTTAAAAATGTAAATCTGGTTACATTACACACTTGTTTAAACCCCTACTTCTCTTAAAATAAACTCGACATTCTTTACTAAGCCTTACTGGCCCTTCATGGTCATATTAGTCCATTTTATGTCACTATAATGAAATACTTGACACTGGGTACATTATAAAGAAAAGAGCTTGGGGTCAGGGATGTAGCTCAGTGGTATGGTGTGTGCTTAACTAGGACCAATCACTAGCACTGCAAAAATAAATAGCTAAAAAATGAAAGAGTTTATTTAGTTCCCAGGGGCATGGTGCCAGCATTGGCTAGGCTCATGGCAGAGAGGAAAATGTCACATAATAAGACAGGAAGACAGAGCAGGAGAAGGGACTGTGCTTGGTCTTTTTTTTTTTTAATCTCTCTCCTCCTCCCTTACTAGGGTTGGAGTCCAGGGGTGCCCTACCACTGAACTACACCCCCAGCCTTTTTTATTTTTAATTTTGAATCAGAGTCTTCCTACCTGAACTGGCCTCAGTCATGAGATACTCCTGCCTCAGCTTCCTGAATAGCTGGGATTATAGTCATGCACTATTGTTGTTGGCTCAAGCTTGCTCTTTTATAAAATCACCCCTGTCATGAAAACCAATTCAGGATCCCATGAGAACTACTTTAATCTCTTCCAAGGGTACCACCCCCCCAATGACCCAACCAACTCATATTAGACCTCACATTTTAAAGGTCTCGCCAAATCTCAATATTGCCACACCAGGGACCAAGCTTCTAATATGTGCACTTTTGGGGGATGAACCACACCCAAACCACAGTAATGATCGAGACCTTCCCTACCTTGCTGCTTTGGGCTGGTGCCACGGCCCCCTTGGTGACTAGAAGCTGGCTCTGCTGACCCTTGCCCTGTCCCTTAAACACGCCAAGCCCAGTTCTGAGGACCTTCGCTTTTCACTCGGCCTGGAGTATTCTCCCCAGATTCGCTCTTCAGTGGCTCCTTGATTCGCATCTCAGTTCAAAGGTCACCTCCTTCCTGAGGCCATTCCTGGCCACCCAAACGAAAGCAGCCTCTGCTCCACCACTACCTCTAACACATTTCCATTTGATTTTCTTTGTATTAGTTACCATAATCTGACATTGTTTTTGTTTATTTCTTACCTCTCCCATCTAGATATGTTTTGTCAGAGAGGGGCCATGTCTGTTTTGTCCATGGCTGTATCCCTAGAACCAATCCCAGTCTGATGCAGAGTAGGCTCGAAAAATACGTTTTGGATGGATGAACAGCACTTCGAGTACACAGTCTCTGCACAGCTAATGTTATTGCAGAGTCTGATCATCGACTTATGAGTTTGGGCTTTCGATATACAGCATCCTGAATGGGGCTTGTTGTCTCACACGCTGTCAGTTTTAGGTAATAATTTCATCTCTGAACTCACCAACAATATTTGCTATTGACGATGAAGCATATGTAATTTCAAAAGAGAATTTTTATAAACAAACAGAAGGGCCTTTGCTCTCTGATAACCACTATCCTAAATCTATTGGACTGGGGGCTGAGGCCTCCACTGGTTCCCTGCATGCAGTAAGCACCTCCTCTCCCCATCACGTGTCTACCAGCTGTCATCTGCAAGGAAGAAACATATAAGAAAATATTTTGGTTATATTTCAACACTTTTTTCACACATTATTAACAACCTCAAACTGCATACAGAAGCTGTAAACTACAACTATCCTGGGAGCCAGAAGCGGGAGACTGATCCATGAGTAGAGAAAAAAATTGTCTTGTCTTGGGACTGTGCACGTAGCTTGGTGGCACAGTGCATACTTAGCGTGTGTGGGGCCCTGGGCTCAATCCCAATTTTCTTTCAATTTTCTTTTTCATTAGTACATGTTTATAGTACCCAATTATCACATTCCCCATGGGGAGTAGGTACATGTATATTACACTTCTTAATTCTTGGCAGGTGTGTTAGGAGGTCACCTGGGGGGATGTCTATTTACATCAGTTATTGATACCCAAAAGACTGACGAGTCCTGCTCATGAACTTGCATTTGTGAACCTTTTGTTAATATAAAAAAAATTTCACGTGATCTACTTTATAAAGAAACAGGTTTATTTAGCTCACAGTTTTAGAGTCTAGCAGTCCAAGCAACATACAGGCTCTTGCAAAGTTCCCTTTCACTATATCCCATAATGGCAGAAATGTATGAGTATCTTTGTCTGATCTCTCCTTCTCCTTACAAAGCCACCGAGATCAAATCTTAGGGGCTGTATGGAACTAATCTGACTGAATCACTTTCCAAAGGTCCCAGCTTTAAACTCTGTAGTTGGGTGAAGTTTCTTCCATTTGATTACTATTAACACATGACTTCGGAGAGTAAACTTCTGCATGAGTTTGTACATGGGGTGGGAACAAACCAAATTCAAACCATAGTAGAACTTCATCCACAATAAGAGAAGAAAGCTTTTCTAAGAATGCTTGCTGTCCTAGACATTTCTGCTTTTTTTCCTCCAAGGAATGTGAACCATCTTATATTACATTTTTGTATTTTATCATTTATTTATTTATTTATTTATTTATTTTTGGTTTTGGGGGACAGAGTCTTGTTATGTAGTTCAGGCTGGAATTGAACTCATTGTGTAGCCCAGGCTGGCCTTGAACTTGTGATTTTGCTGCCTCACACTCCTGAGTGCTGGCATTAAAGGCGTGCACCACCACGCTCAGCTTTGTATTTTATCACTTAATCCAATTGCACAGCACTGTTGCAAAACATTTGAAGAATACCTTCCAAAGCAGAACTCGCCAGGCATGGTGGCACACACCTGTAATGCCAGCACTCAGGAGGCTGAGGCAAGAGGATCACCACAAGTTTGAAGCTACCCTGGGCTACATAGTGAGTTCAAGGCCAACCTGAACTACATAGCAAGATCCTGTCTCCAGAAAAAAAAAAAAAAAAAAAAAAAAAAGCAGAATTCATTGGAAGCAAAGCCAATGGCTTCAAAATTTAGTGTCGTCAGTGCCTTGCACCTGGAACCTCTCTGTAAGTCTGTTAGATAGGCACATGGGTCCCAAAAGGGTCTGAAAGGAGGCAGAGCCCCCTTTTCAATGGATCGATCATGAGGCTCCTTGCTAAAATTACCAGGCATAATAAGTGAAAAAGTGGGGGCTGAGACAGTGATGAACAGATCCTCACTTGGCAGCGTGGAGAGGCCTAAACAAATATGAATAGAAGTTCCTTCCACACATGGGCATTTGGGCATTTTCTTGGGCAGAGACAAGGAGACCCAGGCTGTCGCTGTGAGAAATCCACTGTGAGACCACCTTAAAGGTGGCAGATAGGTTTACTGCTGACGAACCCGACACTTCCTTTTCTACCGGCTGTCTGCATGTGAAGTCTATAAAGTGAAAGTTACTGCGCCTGTCCTATCTTCTCTGAAGTGTAGGGTTTCCAGACTCCGGAACTCTGAGGTGATGTTTTTGTGTTGCCAGGTGGGGACAAAGGGCACAAAGCAGTTGTTTGGGTGATTGGGTCCAGATTAAGCCTGGTTTTACAGGCGAGGCTGAGGCCTTGAATCCTCTCCTTTGGTAGATCTGCACACGCTGCTGTCGCTGAGGGCAGGGATAATTGATTCTCTTGCTACTGGCTGAGCAGCTGGGGTTTGCAACTGTTGCAGCAGATCAATTTCAAGGGGCCTGGGTAGATGAAACCTGTTGCAGGAGCCCAGCTAAGAGACAAAAGTGTGGGTGACCTCAGCATTCCCCATGGGCAGAACCTGAGCAACACTGCCTGAAACTAAGCGAGTGATAGTCACACCCTGGTTCTGGGTCCTGCCCTGTCAGTCTCAGCTACAGCTTCCACTCTCTTGCCTGGATAAACACACAGCCAGAGAAGTGGAAGCACTTCCTGTCTGCGGAGAGATAGAGACTGGCCGCACTCATTGTCCACGGCTCCTCTTCTTCCCGGGCACACACTACATTAACGCAAACTCCTTCCTTTAAGTGAGTTCCAGCTAGTGAAACAGGGGAAGCACTATAGGCCCATTCTCGGCCTGGCCCCGAGTCTCCTGTGACCAGCCATTACTTTTTCCTCTCACCCGGGGGGCGGAATGGAGACAACTTTGGGGAACTCAGGGGTGATGGAACATGGGGTGAAAGAGCCTGCACCTCTGAAGGACTGCTCACCTGCCTCGGGCAGAGGCATGAGGGCTAGGATTGGGGGCTCCCACATAAAGCAGAATAACACACTTTTATACAAAACAGATAATACCCTTCTGGAACAGCAGCTGATAGTCTAGAAGTCCAAGCAACATACCGGCTGTGGCAAAATTCCCCCTTGGCTACATCCCATAAGGGCAGGAATACGTAGGTATCTTTGTCTGATCTCTCCTGTTCCTTACAAAGCTGCTGAGATCCAATTTTAGGGGCTACACTCTGCAGGCCTAATCTATCTGGATCCCTTCCCAAAGGTTCCAGTTTTAAACTCCACAGTTGGATGAAGTTTCCTCCCTTTGATACTATTATCATATGACTTTGGAGATTAAACTGCACGCGTTTGAGCAAGGGGTGGGGAAAGAGTATGTCTTACTCCATTTTCTGTTGCTGTAGTAGAATGCCTGAGGCCAATAATTTATGAAGGAAAACACTTTGTTTAGTTCATGGCTCTGGATACTGGAAGGCCAACATTGGGTGATTGCACTGGGTGACTGCATGTGGTGTGGGCCTGGTGCTGTGTCATGGCGTGATGGAAAAGCAGAAGGACAAACGGGCCAGCGTGAAAGGCAGGAAACGGGGAATCAACCCATTTCTCCAGAGAAGATCAATCCATCCCCATGACCCAAACACTTCCTACCAGGCCAGATCTCCCAGAGCTGCCACAGCCAGGAATTAAGGTCCAGCACATGAGCTCTGGGGACACACTCAAACCACAGCAGGGTGTCACAGTCTCATTGACAGAGCCGCTGGCCTGGGAGCCTTTTCTCTTCCGGCTCCCCGCGGGCTCCTTCCTGGCACTCGCAGGCACGCAGCCTAACCCTAGTTCCTGCGAGGGCCCTGTGCTTGCTCTGATTCAGTCTGGGTGCTGCATAGACGCCCCACTGTTCCCTTCACACGCAGAAGGCGGGGGGCTTTTCAAAAACTACTTTTTGTGTGTAGTAAAAATACGTATTACATAAAATTTGCCTTCGTTTTTCTTCTTTCAGTTAATAATAGAGGGCTTCAGGCGATTCTCTGGGTGAGAATTGTTCACCTCACTCCGGTTGGGGCAGGTCCTTTCCCGCAGCTGCTTTTCCTCACGCCCCCAGCACACCGAGTGGCGGTGAATCTAGTTTTCACTCACCCACAGTGCAGCCCTGAGGGGAAATGAGCTCAGTTAAAACTGCTGTCCCCTCCAAATGGAGCTAGGACGATCAGGGCGTCGTCTCAGAATGGGACAGAAGAGAAGGTGAAGATTAAGCTTTGCTTCCAGAAGAGGTTTTGGGTGGGACAAGGGTGCCCACGTGAGTGTTCAGGGACCAGACACATGGGTGTGCCTATCAGGTCTCTCCACTCCTGATACCTCTCCTTGAGGAAAGCCGCCCTTCGCTGTTGCCACGGAAGCCTCAGCGCTCCTCTGGGACACAGCTTTCTGCACCGGGGAGAACCAGGCTCCACCCTGGTGGGCACTGCCCTGCCCTGGAGCCCCAGTCTGGCTGGCACAGGGGAGCTGGATTTTGGCCCCTGCTTGGCCTCCAGCCCGATGCTCCACACAGCTGCACCCCTGTAGCACTGCCTTCTCTGACCTGGCTGCTGAAGTCTTATTCCCAACTCTTCAGGCGCTATTGCCAGTTCTTCTCTTGTCTTAGTTACTTTTGTCGTTGCTGAGACAAAATACCCAACGTCCAAAGTTAAAGGAAGAAAGTTTTATTCAGCTCAAAGTTTGTAGATGCTTTGGTCTGTAATCAGCTGGCTCCAAGGCAGGGTGGCCTGGCAGACAGGCCAGGCAGGCAGGAGGCAGCAAAGCAAGCAAGGGACTTTAGCAGCTTCTTTCTGCCCCTTTTATACTCTATCTAGGCTACTAGGACTAGGGCGGTGCCAAACGAATCAGTGGACTGATTTAGTAATCATGCACCCTTAATCCCAGCATCACACACTCTAGATCCAGCCGCCTCTGAAGAAGCCTCCCTATGACTGCATGACGCTTTGGGGGGACATCTAGATACAAGCTGTAACATCCCTCCTCCACTTCATCATCAAAGATGCAGACTTTGGCCTGGGGTGATACCACACACCTGTAATCCCAGCACTTAGGAGACTGAGGCATGACAATCATGAGTTCAAGGTCAATGTGGACCATATAGTGAAACTCTGTCTCAAAAACAAAATGAAACAAAACAAAACAAAACCAAAAATACAGGGTCTTCCTACAACATATTTGACTGTTCTCCTTGCCCTCTTAGGCTCATGAATGTCTGTAGCTCACTCTAACCTTAGCCTTGGCTAGCTCAGATCTGACCTCCGCTTTCTCAGACTTTGGCCTACAGAGTGTACAAGATTGGAAGAGTAGATTTCTGGAAGTAATCTTTTCTTTGAAACCTAAACCCCAAGCAGAGAATGTATCTTTGCAAATGGTTGATTTAATTAAAAAGTGGATGATGCTGATTGCACATATTTCTTCTCCTGAACTGCTTATTTTAGTGCTGTCCTAAGACTGATATTTAGTGGCTGATGGATTAGGAGGACAGATGTTTTAGCTTGGCCCTCTCTCCTTTATATTTCTCATTTGGGCATAATAACAATCTCCAGGGACGGACATGGCTGAACCCAACGCCATCACTTGACCTCCTTTCTGATTTATGAATTCTCCCTGCGACCAGGCAATTTGAGGAGAAGGCGGTCTCTGAAATGTGTTTTGAATTTTAATATCTTCTCATACTGGCCTCTTTCTTTGTCAAACCACCATGTGTGCAGCTGGCTTAACTTGCTGACTAGAAAATTGAGAAATACTTCTATTCTGCAGGCAGAAACAAAGGGAAAAATTGTCTTTCTACAAGTCATTTAGCTGCCCGTGTCCCCGCACACACGCCAATCCCCCCCATAGTATATGAGCAACACTCAGAAGACTCTCAGCTGCTGTTGCATCGGTGTCGGCGGCACTTCCCGCAGGGTTCTCACGTGGCACCAAACAAGCGAGGCTTCTGTTCCTTCAGTGAGGTTTGTCACAGACCCCTGAAGTGGCCCGCTCTGCCCTGGAGGGAGGAACGTTAGCTCTTCTGAACCTTGGGGTCTCAAGTCATTTGACAAGCCAGATGCCAAGTTTAAAAACATCTAGAAGTTGGGCACGGTGGCGGGCGCCTGTAATCCCAGCACTCAGGAGGCAGAGGCAAGAGGATCGCTGTGAGTTTGAAGCCAGCCAAGACGACATAGTGATTTCAAGGCCAGCCTGAACTACATAGTGAGACCCTAGCTCAAAAAAAAAAAAAAAATCTAGGAAAAAACCTCACTTAAATTTACATGCTTTAAACTCTTATCTGCTTCCTGGCTCCTTGAGAAGCCATCTGTGGGTTCAAGGAATTGGCAATGACTTCATCAGGAAGCATTTTCCTGAAATATGTAAACATTTGTACCTTAAGACACTTCCTGCCTCCAGAACGGCTTACACGATGCACAGAGTTAAAGCACAGCTTGTGGGATACTCTGAGGGGGGAACTAGTTTTACCAAACTGGAAAGGGAATTTTGAATTCCAATGACAGAAATAAGCATCCCAGGAGAGATCTATAGGAGTGGAGAAGCAAGGCAGTTCCTGAAAGTCAGGCGTGCAGAGCTGACCCACTGTGGACGCGGCCCCGGGGGCGTCCCTAGGAATGGCAGTTTATTTCAGAGCCCGTCCTGCCCTATGCTTTATAAGGACTTGCTGCAAGCCCTGGGCTATGAGATCATGGACAAAGAAGAGGGACTGTCAGGTCCTCAAAGCACAGGCTTCAGAGACTGAGGCCACCTGGAGCGGGAGATGAGAACATTCCCCAGGCCTGCAGAAGCACGCCATACTGTCGCCTGGAAACTGGGAGAAAGTTCATCCTGTGAGTTCTGTCTGGAGATCCGCTGGGCTGGATTGAGGCTTCAGCCTCAGTAAACTTCCTGGTCATTCAGCACTCTGCTCTGCATTTTCTTTTCGTTAAGACACCTGTGTTTTTTGGCTGCCCTGCGAGTGAGGAAAGCCAAGCTCTTGGCAGCTTTCTCTGATCTGGCATTAACATCGTACCAGTCATTTCCAGCAATTAGCTCCCTATCATAGATGTTCTGTGGAGAGATCTGTGGCAACTTTCTTTGTGCTGTTCTGAGGCATACATCTAAGTGGGAAGATGAATTTTGTCCATATGTGTCTTCTTTCTCCTCCCTCCGGGTCCCAAATGCTGGGCCATGCCCAGCTGTGAATGGGTGCGTACACAAACCAAGGCATGCTGGTCTCTAGGCCTCATACATGCTAGGCAAGTTCACCACTGAGCTACATCCCCAACCCAAGCAGTGATGTTTGAGATTCTTCTGGTGTTAAAATAACTCACTTTGTCTTTCTGAGAGCTAAAAGGCAAAGGTCCTTCCACTGAGGTCGGATTTCATAGGCTGTGATGTTTACAAGCTTCTCCTTACCTTGGATTGGGCCCAATTCTCCAGTTAAGCACTCCCTGACCTTTCCTTCATGGCATTGATCGCAGTTCATAATTGTAGAGT
Source organism: Hystrix cristata (assembly GCA_004026905.1). Lineage (NCBI taxonomy): Eukaryota > Metazoa > Chordata > Mammalia > Rodentia > Hystricidae > Hystrix > Hystrix cristata. The sequence goes on from PVJO010006726.1 coordinate 84,637, forward strand.
TTTGCATGTGATTGTTGTCTTCCTCCCATTATGGGCTAAATTGTGTTCCCTCCAAATTCATGTGATACTATTTGAAGACAGAGTGTTGGGGAGAATTAGAGTCAGATGGAGGACACGGGACTGGGGCCCTCATGATGGGATTAGTGCCTGGTGAGAAGAGCCGCCAGGGCTGGGAGTGTAGCTTAGTGATAGAGTATGAGCTTAGCAAGTGTAAGGCACTGAGTTCAGTCCCCAGGATGAGACAGAGAGAGAGAGACAGAGACAGAGAGACAGAGAGACGGAGAGACCAGAGAGCACATGCTATTTCTGTCTCTCTCTTCGTGATACTGGAGATTGGGATTTCCTCTCTCTCTCTCTGTTTCTGACGGAGTGAGTGGAGGCTGCCTTCTGCAGGCCAGGAGGAAGTCTCTCACCAGAACTCAACCAGGCCGGTACCTTCATCTTGACTTCTGGCCTGCAGAAGTGTAGGGAAAATGAATTTCTGTTGTTCAGGTCGCCCAGTGCCTGGTATTTTGTGTGACAGCCTGAGATGACTAATACAGACTGTAAACTTTCGGAGAGCATGAACCACATCTGTCCTCCCACCAGTGAATCCCAGTACCAAGCACAGCCCCGGGTGCATAGTTGGAGTCCAATAAATATTTATTAAATAAATGAATACATGAATGAATATAGGAAGGAAGCTTGAAGAAATCATGGAGAGTAGCTTCAGTACTTTCACTCAATAGACAAGGACACAGAAGTTAAATTTTTAGCTTATCTAAACCATGATGTTTGTTTGTTTCATACATATGAAGCCAGATTGAATTTGTCAGTGAATCCCAAAGTGTTAGTTGAACATTAATTTTGATGTATTAGGGAATTCAAAGATGATAAAATGCAATTCTTTTAAACGACTTTCATTTATATTGGGCGTGGTGTCTCATACCTGTAATCCCAGCACCCTGGGAGATGGAGGCAGGAAGATTGCAAGTTCAAGGCCAGCCTGGACTATTTACAGTCTGGGAAATGGGCTCTAAAATAAAAAAGGGAGGGAGATTGGGGATGTAGCTCACAGGAAAGGCCTGGGTTCAATCCCCAGGGCCCCCCTCCAAATTGTTTCAAATTAAAAAGCTTTTATTAATTTTTTAGACAGAGTCGCACTATGTAGTTCAGGCTGGTCTTGAACTCAATATGTAGCCCTGGCTGGCCTCGAACTCACAGTGATCCTCCTGTTTCAGCCTCCTGAGTGCTGGGATTACAGGTGTGTATCACCATGCCTGGTAAAAGCTTTTATTTAAATAGCAGTAAAATGGTATGATAACAGTAGCAACTCCATTAAGTGCTTACTGGCACGTAAAGTCATTTAGTGCTCACAGCAATTGTATGGAATAGATCTTATGTCCCCATTTAATAGATACGTAAAGGCAAACTCAAAGGTAATATTGCTAAAATTGTATTGAGCTTTTACTGGGCGCCATAACAATGATGTAAGTTTTACCTCCATTTATAAGTTCATATAATTTTCAAGGACGTCCTAGTGCAGGATCCTCTGCCAAGCTCACACGTGTGACCGTTGATGGGACACTGACTGTGGGACAGAGGCTTGCTACACAGTCCTCCCCGCAGCGGCTTGCTTTCCCCAGTCAAGGGCTGAGAGACGGCTCGGAATTGAAGCCTTTGTAACTCATCTCTGAAGTGTGGTCACTTCTCTTTTTTTTTTTTTTTTAATTTATAATGCATATGTTTAATTTAAATACCATGTAAAAATTCTTTTTTTTTTATTTTTGTCTGTACCTTTATTTTTTTTTATTTTAAACCAAGAGCATGTATTGGTACATTCTACATACAATGGTCACATTCATTACATTTATTCTGTACCTATACATGGTGCATCTTGGTTCTCCCCCCTCCCCCGCCCCTCCCCTCTCCTCCCTCCCTCCCTATTTACAGCAGGTTCATTTATCATTTTCCATATTTTCCCTTTCCCCTCTCTTTCCCCTGTTGCCTTTCTGCTTTTCCCTTCTTTCTTTCTAGTACTCCTCTCCTCTGCACACCATCCTCCTTTTATATAATATCTATTACACCTCTTTGTCCTTATTTACAGTTATGGTCTCTCATATCAGAGAAACAATTCGATGTGTGCTCATGAGTGTCCGATTTATTTCACTTAAGAGTATGTTCTCAAGAAACATCCATTTATATATGAATGACTCTAG
>PVJO010006727.1:0-86886 GCA_004026905.1 Hystrix cristata
TCCTGCCTCAGTGATGCCCTTGCACTTGCTGCTCCTTTTGTAAGAAAATTCTTCCCCAGACATCCAAATGGAACGTCCCTCTAGCTCTTTCTGGTCTTTGTCAAAAGTTCCCTCCAAGGAGCCTTTCTGGACCACTCCCTCCGCTGCAGCTTTCCCCATCCATTCCAGTCTGATTGCTTTCCTTTTTCTTGTAGCATGTTTCCGACACACCATGTGTATTATTTTGTCTGTCTGTCTCTGCTCACTAGAATGCAATTTCTAGGAGGATGAGGACTTTGTTTTGGCTTCCTACTACATTAGCAACCGGAGCAACATCTGATACTAAGTAGATATGAAAAAAATGTGTTGCACTTTTCCTTGCTTTCCCTCCTCCCGCCTCACTTGTGCTGCCCTCAGGCCTCGAAATGACACCTTATTACATACACTCCCATCAGGCTCTGTCCTGTGGGAAACCCAGACTATTGGGATACTTAGTGTGGTCACATGTCAGGTAAAAGACAGACCTGAGCCCGAGCGCTCTACCTCCTGAGCCACATACTGTCAGTACAACAGTTGGCCACCGGCATCTGTGCGCTCTAGATCCACAGATTCAGTCAATGGAGTCAACACATATATACATGCACATGTACACAAATGTACACACATGCATGTGCACAAACACACAGAGGTATGATTGAAAAATACAGTAAATGCAAATGTTCACATTAAAAAATTATACTAAAAGACACATTGCCATGAATCTCCCTCAAAATACTCCCCCTCACTTTGAACCCATCATTCTTGACTTTTTTTTTTTGAGACAGGGTCTTGCTATGCAGTTCAAGTTGGCCTTGAACTCACTATGTAGCCCAGGCTGGCCTCAAACTCATAGCCTCAGTCTCCCAAGTGCTGGGATTACAGGCGTGTGCCACTGCACCTGGCATTTCTGCAATTTTCTGAAGCAATTCTGGAAGTTCTTTTTTGTGTCTTCAGTTGTATTGTTGTGGCTGTCTCAATGTCTTGAATTGATCTAAAACATTCACCTTTCATGGTTATTCTGAGTTTGCAGAAGAGCAAGAAATCACATGGTGCCAGATCCAGGGAGCAGGTGGATGAGGATGTCCCACAATGTTTCTGAGCCTGCCTCTTCATTGCATGGCACCCGGCAACAGCATTCACTGTATTTTTTATCACCCCCTCATAAAGACATTTATGAAAGAGAACTTTCAGAGCTGCTTCGGGAAGTCACAAAAATGATGGGATAAGTGTGTTTAAAGCAAGGCGGAGGATTTTGAAGAGGATTAATGGCAATGTGCCTATTACTGCAATAAATATTAAAAAATTAAACATTCACCACATATCGTAATCACCTTTTCTGTGTGTGTGTTTAGTGTTTATACCAAACATGCATAAATCTTTTCCTTGTCATTATTCTCTGAATGCTGTATAACAATAATTTGCATAGCATTTATATTGGGTTAGGTATTATAAGTAATCTAGTGATGACTTAAAGGAAGAATGTGTGTAGTTCATATGTAAATTCCATATCAATTTATAATAGGAACTTGAAAAAAATAGGAACTTGAGCAAACCAAGGGTTTTGGCAACTAAGAGGGTCTTGGAACCAAGTCCCTGTAGAAACCTAGGGGCAGTGTCCTACTGTTATTATTTCTTCTTGGAGTTTATCATCCAAAGGTTCATGCTGAGTTAATACAGCTTTGAAAGACCACACTGCCTAGAATCTCTAACTCTAAGGCCAATTGCCTTCACTTTGACTTTGGTAAAAATACTACTCGTTGGGACAAAGGACAGATAGTGTCATTTCTGGTTGGTGTAAAAACACAAACACACATGGAAATAAGTGTTAGCAATGAGATGGTCAATTCAAGAAATTTATATTCAAAAATTTTCTTAAGAATACATGTAATTTTATAAGATCATTCATCATAGCACCAGGCCCAATATTCCTTAATAGAAAACACTCAAATAACAAATACTCCAGTTAATTCCCCACCAGTATAAATTATGCAAATAGCCACATATATCTTCATTTACAATAATCAATAAATAAGAGTGCACATTCATACGATTTTTTTTTACAAAGATCCTTTTTTGTTTTTTTACAAAGCTACAGCTAGGTATATACTAAATAGACAAAATAATCCTGTACTACAAAATAACATTTCACTTTGTTTTTTTCCTCAATAGTTCTCCTGAAGCTCTCAGTAAAAAAACTTCACACATAGTCAGTTAAGTCCTGCCATGACATTAAAGAAACATTAATCTGCTAATTCTATCGAGACTCCCTCCCTGCAGCCGAACTTCTGAACTGAAAGAAATCCCTCTGGGAACCTGCCTATGATGCCGACTTAACGTAAGGAGACCTATTTAGTTCTGGGAGCCCCAGGACACAGATCTCCCAGGTTCCACTCCAAACTTGCATCCCAAATCTTGTAAGTCAGGCTGCCTTCTGCCCTACCACACTCTTCACAAAGGCACCTTTCTGTAACCCTAAACAGGAAGCAGTGTTCTGCGCTTTGGAGTTCGCTTATATACGTAAGTGCATTTAAGCAAATAGGTCACTTATTGAGATAAACAACAACAAAACAAAATGCTTATCTTGCTAACCTTTGAATGTTTAACCCTAGAAAGGACTTATAAGAGGTCTTCCAACTTCCAACGCAGAGAAGTAAACACATCACACAGGCAACACACAGTGAGTACGTAGGTCCCTGCGGCCCGGACCAGTGTGGTCTTGCTTTGGGCAGTGTCTGCTCTCTAGACTGCAGACACCACCTGTAAAAAGTGCCTTAACTGTTGCATGACATTTAGGAAAACGGGCATTTTACAGCCGTCCTTCCACACAGCACAGCCTTGCAGGTAATATGCTCTGGTTGACTTTGCTGCAGCTAAAAGTGCAGGTTCTTACAAATGGAATAAATTCACCAAGTGATGTCTTGCTCTCCTTTTTCTCTCCTTTAGGTTTTTGGTAACAATGCAAAAATCTTAATTTTTAAACTGAAAGAAAAATGATGACCCCCAACCATGAGACCAACCAGTTGTGACTTAACGCGTGTAACTCACGCTCTCCAGCTGCCTGCGACCGTGCTGTTCTCAGGCCTTCCTCTGGGAAGAAGAAAGCCTGATTTCCCACTCAGAAAAGCACATACCGGACATGAAGAAAGGACCAGACAGGCGCAGGATGGAGAGCTAACTGAAGTCACTGAAGAACCGCACATATGCTAGATAATGAGAGTTTATGGTTAAAGGCTCTTTAGAGGCAGAAATATAGTTGTGATTTTACAGCTGGAGGCTAAAACATGAATTTTGTGGCTCATGAAGGAGAGAGTGAAGCAGTTTTGATACGGGGAAGGAAGTCCAAGTACGCAGAGAGTTGGGGAGGGGAGAAGGGTGCAAGAAAAGGGACTGCAATGTGACTAATACCTTTGCCGCCTTCCCAGCGGAGAATTTCTACCCATGACTTGCCAACTAGCCAACGTTACCAAGAGTCAGAATCTCTTAGGGTATCACTTCGTTTTCCAAGTAGTGAAGTTTAGAGTGAAAATCAACATCAGAAAATAAGTTCTATATTCCAGGTTTTGCCACTTACTAGTTCTAGCTATGACCTTGTTATCTTTTGGTCCTGGGCTTTAACGTCATCCCTGAAGAGAGTTATAAGGTCAAGTGAGTTAATGAGTATACAGTGACTTAAATTTCCTCTTGCAACAAGGGTGAGAGACAGGGCAGTGCACAGTAAGGTGGTGGATTATAGAGAGGTTGGCAGGAGTCATGGTAAACAAAGTGTGAGGAAAGGAGGCATATTCAGCGTTTGGAGAGGAGGGAGATGGACAACAAGAGGCTATGAGCAGTCTACAATTTCATTGAGCTCACAAGGAAGGTACTGCTCTTTGGACAAATATGTTCGGAGTGTCTACACAGCAAAGTTCAGAGAGGTTAATCTGCCCAAGATCACCCGGGTGTCAAGTGACAGGGCTGCAACCCTCAGACCTCCCATTTCTCCACCTCACGGTACCTCCCAGGGAAAGAGGAAGGGGCTGATTAAAGAAGGGCTCACTTAAGGAGAGTCCTGCTAGATGCTGCTAGATGTGACATCTGAATGTCAGGGCTTTAAGCAAGTTAGCAGTGAGATGGGGTCGCAGATCGCAGAGTCCCATGTATATTCACAAACTACTTTGTCACAGAGCACAAAATACTGGTTGCCTGTTCCCACAGGTGAGAATGGTTTCTGGAACACTGCTGGTCTAGCCCGGCTGGGAAGAGCTGCTTGCCCAACAGGTTTTCACCAAGGTTCTCAGAACACGCCATGAACACGACCAAGTCTGCTGTCCTGGCACTGCAGGGCCTGGCAGCCTCGAAGAGTCAGCTCAGAAACTCCACTAACTTCTGCCCGCTCTCCGAGAACCAGGAGCTCTGAGGCTCCAGGGCTGTGTCCCATGTCCAGCCAAGCTCACGAGCCTCTCCTGCACACAGTCAGCGCGAAACAACAAGGCCAAGGTCGCCGTGGGGCTCTTTCCCACGGAAATGCTGAGGGCCGAGTACTCTCACTGAGGCTTAGGACAGGAGCCCTTCTGGATGGAATGGGAGCACCAACACACAACCCGTGCAGTGGGCTCGCTCCCAAGCACTGCTGGATGTCAGACCTCCAGGAGATGCCCGATGAGAGGCAGGGAGACAAAGGTCCAGCCGTGTCACGCCTGGCTCTGCTCCACCGGCTAATAGGTAAGCAGAAACTCTGTGCTTTTCAGCAAATAAGCGAGACAGTAACAGTGACAGTGACCCTCAGATTTCACCCAGGTTCTAGGCCTTCTCGTGAGAGCGGACCCCTCACCAGCTGCTACACAGCTGACGGCAGCTACAGGCCTGAGATGTTCCATCATCCCCAAATGCCATGTCAGCAGGGATTATGCAGTGTTGGGGAAGAGAAACAACATGTACGGGCTCCGTGAGATCTGTGTACTTGTTTCCTGGCAGAAACATCACAGAGAAGGCTCTCAGAAGCCATGTTGGCCTGAAGCTCCAGCTGAGCCCACTCCTGGATGGGAGAACGGAGCTCCAAACCTGGGCCCAGTAGCACAGACCCTGAGAGGCATCTCCACACAGGCAGGAGAGCGAGGCCGGGTCTCACAGCTCCAGGGGACCTTCTAGAGATGTAAGAAAAACTGAACTTGCATGAGAGTCCACACCATCTGACAGCACTCCAATGACATCCCCACAGGAAGAACGTGGTTCCTCATTCTCGGAGGAACCATAGAGGAAGCCATGACTACTTCGGACATGCTTCTCTACTCCAGACACCTTCTCTACTCCAGTACCCTGACTTCTGTGGGACAGACAAACTCCATGGTGTCTTGAGTCCTTGGTGAGGCTGGCTGGAGGCTGTAGTTTTGTAGAAACCGTGATTGGGACTGGAGATGGCCACTGCAAAGTTATTAGCTAGAAGGGTGACGAAGGCGTTTCCCCTTTCTCAGCTTTGGTTTCTCACTTTGTTTTTGTCTCATTTTTTTGAGACATGGGTCTTGCTATGTTGCCCAGACTGGTCTTGAATTTAGGGGCTCAAGGGATGCTCCCACCTCAGCCTCCTCATCTCTTAGAGGAGATGCTGGCCCCTCACATGGACCCCCATGGCTGTCAAACAACCTATGACTATGGAGGTCGGCTGTATGGCAGCCCTAAATGTTTCTGTCTTCTCAGCGCTCTGCTTCTCCAAAGAGAAGGCAAGCACTGCATGGGGAAGAGGGCTGGGGTGCTGTGTCACCCGCGATGGAGAAGCACATGCCCTGGGAGCTGTCTACAGGACAGCCTGGTCCCCTACCCTAGAGGGAGCACACCTCCCCATAAAGGTCAGGTGGGCCCGGCAGCCCCTGACAATCTGTAATCACCACTTACGCCAAGACACTAACTTCTATAAGGGAATCCTGCCCAAGCTTGAAACCTCAACCCATAGGGAGCCCCCATTTGTTTGCTGGCAAACACCAGTGCAGACTAATTTCCTGACTAGAGGGGCTTCAGGAGAGCTGTGCTTATTTACTGGGGGTAGTGAGGAGCAAAGCCAGGGGGAGGAAGAGGAGCGAACCACTCAGGTCATGGCCTTCTAGCAGAGCTGACTCTACTAGGTAACCCTCTCCTGCACCGGATGCAGCATTACTCAAAAGCACTGGGCACATCACAGCTCCACAGCAAGGATGCCGACTCATAACAGGTTCTCAAACCAGTCAGCAGAGCAGCAAGCCCCTAATTCACCAGCGAGAAAACCCAAGATGGTACCCGTACTCACTTCTTCCATCAAGAAACCCCATCGAAAGAAGATCAAAGGAGTGAAAATTACACAGCCATGAGGACAAAGTGAAGGCAACAGACACCAACCAATCACAGGAGGAGCGGAACTGACAGCGGTATGTGCGGGTCGTGGACCCTGATACCACGTGCCTGCAGTGGGCACCGTGGCATCCAAGATGGGCTGAGGCCCAGGCTGAAGACTGGGCATCTGCTGACTCCCAGGCCCCACGCAGCCATGATGAAAAGCTCCAGCTGGCCATCAGACACAGCAAAGGCCGGAGCAGCTTGACGAGACCAGACGCTGGCTGGTGAGGAGGATGCCAGTTCAGCAGTCAACATGGGGCACTCGGGTAGACATGGGGTCTCTGGGCACCGCCCTAGAGTCTGTGCACTGCACAAAGACTGCTGGCCAAGGGGGCAAGTGGGAGTTAAAATCTAGCCTTTGCGATGCTTCTCAAGCTTCACCCTTAGCCCAGGGCTGCAGCTGCCCACAGAAACAGGCAGTTGAGCCAAGTGCTCATGGGCGGCTTCTGCCCAGAGGGAAGGCCTTTTGTTGAAACTGCACTGCACAGGCTGAAGAGCCCTGTGTGTGTCCCTCTTTCCCAGGCAGAGAGCAGTGGAGAGATCTGCGAAGAAATGGAACCAGCCCCAGAGGAAAGGTGTGCAAGTACTGACAGGCAGGGCTCTCCAAAGGTGAGTCCAGCCCACCTGGTGACTTACAGAGCCTCCTCCCCCCATGACACACAGCTTTTTGATACATCGCACTTAAATAGGAACAGACTGGGGAAAGCTTACAGTAAAGAAAGAGGCTGAGACCAACCAAGAGAAGCTTAGAGGAAACAGGCAAGCCAGGGAGCAGAAAAGAACTCCCCAAACACTCCCATTAACATCCACAGAGGTAAGAGATGCATCCCTGAATCAAGAATAGGACACTGAAATGAGAGAACAAGGAAAAGCTTTGGAAATTAACAATTAAATAAAGCAGTCACATGGGGAGGACCGTACTGAGTAAACTTTCCTGAAAGTGGATTTTAAAAAATGAGGTAAGACAAAAACATTAGAGAATTAGCCAAGCAGGCCCAACATAGGAACAGCAGGTAGCCCAGAATGAAAGAATGTAAATAACTCAAGAAAACAAAGAAGTTTCCCACAAGGGCCCCACAACAAGGAGTAACAGCAGGATGTGATACTCTTAGAACACCAGGAGTAAGGAGGTTTTAAATGTTCCTGGGGAGGAGGGAGAAACCCAAGTCACATATGAAGATAAGGGAATGAGAAGGGCCCTGGAAATCTTGGCGACCACCGTGGGGAGGATGTTACTTTCCACCTACAGCTCTCTGGCTTGGCCACACTTGGGTAAGGGAGGGACAACTGCATTTTCAGTCATGCAGAAATCTCAAGACAATCATATTTACTTCCGATGTTTGCTTCTTAGGCTACTGAAGAACATGGCAGGGGAGGGAGGGAGGGAGAGATCTTAAATTAAGGGGAAATTTTGGTATGCAAAGACAGGAATGGAGAGAGCTGGTGAGCCCAAGGCAGTGGCAGCCTGAACAGGGATGGACATTCCAGATGCAGAGCATGGGGAGGAGCGAAACCTCCATTTATGGATTAGCCAGTCAGCAGATGTTTCTAAAATAACTTAAAAAATACAGCATAAGCACATCACGTAGAAATGCAAATGAACATATTAGAAGAAACAGCTAAAAATGATAAAAGTGGTTCCTTCTGGGGAACAAGACTTGGGGGACTATTAGTTCTCATTAAAAATCTTATAGTATTTATTTATTTTGGTTTCTTTTTGAGACAGAGTCTCATTGTGTAGCCTGGCTGGCCTTGGATTCACAATCCTCCCACCTCAGCCTCCCAAATGCTGGGATTACAGGCGTGTGCCACCATGCTGGGTTTAGAGGTTTTTTTTTTTTTTTTTTTAATTAAAAAACAAAAACCAAGCAATAGAATGGTTTGTCCAGCAGCCTTCTATACTCAGCTTCTTCCATAAAAGCCTATACTCAAATGAGATTTTTCTGTTCTTTCAAAAAAATCAGTTTACTGCCAACTGGAACCAAATGACTCTCAGGCATCTTGCCAGTAGCTGTTTTAAAGAATATCACAAGTTGTAATGGGTGAGAAAAGCCTGTGGAGATTTCTCTGAACGAGGTCTAGACCCATAAAATGAAATGATTCACACTGGGGTCAGCTCTTCTTCGGCATCTAATTTGGCCAAGGATTGCATGGTGCCCAGAGCTATAAAATATCACATAATCTTTATTATCTGCACCCTTGAGTTTCTGATGCTACCAGGGAGCTCATTAATTAGCTCATTTTCTATGGAGCTTCTGGCCTTCACGATGGATTTGCTCCAATCTCCCAACAGCACTCTCCTTGAGAGGCTGTGGTTCTTTTAGGGAGGGAGGTAGACTACAATCAGGTGGTTTAGAGGCCAGATTTCGGCAGCTGCAGACTCAAATATGCTATGTAGGTTGTTTTGGTCGTTCTGGAATCCTGTAAGTTTGAAACCTGGTCTGAAATCGGCTTGCCAGGAAGGAACATGATTCCTGGAGTAAGATCACGGCTGATGTGTCACGTGACAAGCCTCTGTAGCTGCTGAGAATATTCCAGGAGGAGAAGGGGATGAGTTTGAAGGTGAAGGAAACTTCCTCATGGAAAAAATATGAGCAAAAGAATGACAGATGGTGTAAAAAATTTTTTTGTTTTGTTGGAATGAGGATACTTATCATTTTGGGAGACATTCGTGGCATGTGATAAAAGTCTCCTTTTAAATGTGACGGCTCTGGACCGGGCGTCAGGTAGCCTGGGTGCTCACGGAGAGTCTGTGTGACCTTGGTCGGCCTGCTTGGCCTCTCTAGACAAGATGCTCCCTGAGGCCCCGCCTACTAGCTCACCACACCACAAGGTTGCCTGATACATGCTTCGGAGGGGAGGACGCGGGGAGGAGAAGCAACACACATCTTCACTGGCCCAAATCTTAGCAGAGAGAGGACAGCAGAGGGACCCTGGTGGGAGGGAGATGGGAAGGCGGGAGAGATGCCTTCGATCTGCCTGGGTACATTCCAGAAAGCCTTTCCAAGAAACTTATCAGGACCAAAGCGAAGGATGCTGGCGGGTGCTAAGAGGGCATCCCGAGCAGATCCCTGCCAGCTGCAGCTTCAGTGGTCATTCTCTGCCCAGTTCCTTCTGCTGCTGCTCAGGCCTCTGCAGTGCCCTGTAGGACCTTGAAGGTTGGCACAGAAGCTCGGAAAATGGGAAGGGGTCTCAGGGCCGGCCCGGCCAGCCAGCATTGCATCTTCTAGATTGGCCCATCTCAGGTTTCATTCAACGGGGGCGTCCCCCGGTGGTGGAGAAGTTTTGCAAATCACAGAGCTACCTCAATCCAATTGCTGTGAAAGCAAATTAAAAATGCATCTCACTGCCCCACCCACCCTCCCAAAAGCTATCATGAAAATACAGTGTGCTGCAGCTCACAAAAGCCTTTACTCTCTCCCTTGGAGTCTCCCTTCCTGGATGTGCTTGGGGGGGCCATCAACTTCATGCAACTAGCCAGCTTCCCCCGCCACCCTGTGAATACAACCAATCACCAGACTGCAACGGGGCTGTGGACCTCTAATCCCTGCACACAAACACCCACCTTGGAGGAAAACAAGGCAGTTTTCATCCCGGTGGGGACTCAGGCCGGGGCACCCCTGCTCTTACCAAGCAGATCCTCATCTGAGTGGTCCATAACTCGAGTTCATCCAGGACCTTAAAAATCTGCAAGGGCATGAGCTAAGCCCCAAGTTTTGGCTATTCATAGTGACACTTACCATCTAACTAAGCAAGGCACACGGACAAAAGCCACCTAAGGATCCAGCCACAAACCTGAGTTTTGAGCACTTAGCTAGAGAGGAAAGCATGCTCTCAGGGCTTACAGATGGAAAAGGAAACATGAGAAAAGAACAAAACAACAGGGTAGGGGCCTACATCTCCTTGGAGGTCTTCAATTCTCTGCAGAAGTGGCCCAATCCTGAACAAAAAATAAAATGAAGCGAAGAGACCCCGCTCCTCATCAAGGTCCTGTCTTTTTAATTCTGCAGACACACGCATTAGAGTCTACTGACATCCAGCTGTGGGAAGAGCAGCAGACAGTAGACCAGGAGCCAGAGGAAGAGGATAAAATACATCATGTCCGGCTGTCGGACCAGCTGCGTCAGGGAGTCGCTCTGTGGGCTCTGGCTCCCCAGTGACTTGGCTTCTCCGGAGCTGCTGGCCTCCCTACAGGACAGACAGAGGACAGCAGTTACTGGGGGGTCCCCAGGAGAGTGGGCCATGGTTATGGATTGTATCTAGATGTCCCTCCGAAGGCTCATGCAGTCATAGTCAAAGGTGGCTAGATCAGGGGTGTGTGATGCTGGGATTAAGGTGCATGATTACTAAATCAGTCTGCTGATTGGTTTAGCAGAGTTCCGGATGCTGGCTAGCACCACCCAAAAGGTGGGTAGCCTGGAAGGGATAAAAGGTTGCTGCTTGCCTGCCTGCCCCGTGATGGCCTAGTTTTCCTCTGTGATGTCCCTCCGCCATATCAACCTGCCTTGTAGCTAGCCAACTATGGACTGAAACCTCCATCCAAACTGTGAGCTAAATAAACCTCTCCTCCTTAACTTGCAGATGTTGAGTATTTTGTCTCAGCAATGAGGAAAGTAACCAAGACAGCCACATTCGGTGCTGCACGAAAGTCACAGCCTGTACTCCATCCTCACTGCCCACCACAAGAGTTGAAGCCCCTGACATGTCCAGGGAGGCTAGGCCTTGTGTGTGCAAGGAAGGGGCTGGTCACCCGGCTGACTCCTGGTGTTTTCCCACATAGCCAGTTTATCTCTATGGCATCACACAGGGGTTATCAGCCCCATTTCACAGACAGGCAAGCTGAGGCTCATAGGACCGAGATTTGTGCCAGGCCACACAATTACTTTGTGATAGACTGACACATGACCCAGGTCTCCAGGGCTTTATACCACAGTAGCCTCTGAGAATGCACCATGGTAAAGAGTTACAGACTGACAGCTCTCAGTTGTTGGTAAGTTAGGCAGGGGACTTCATAAGTCGTCTAAAGGAACAAAGAGTGCCCGAATGACAGATAATTTCAAAACAGTCATTGGAAACAAATAGAGATACCGCCAAGTTTTGTTTTTGGGATACTGCCTTTAAGGGAACTATGAGATTTGATTTTGGTGGGTGGATCTTTCTTTTATTTCACTGGAGGCACTGCTTAAAATGTCAGTTTGCTTTCGCCAGGTGGATAAGAGGGAGCTGGCAAAGGGGTGCGGGGTGGTGGTGGACACCAACTTCAGAACCAATGTGCACAGAGCAAGGGTGGGGCCCGATGCTGCTGGAAGGGCGGGGCTGCTGGAGGGAAGCCTGTGGGTACGTGTCTCAGGGCCACTTCTGAGTACCGGATGGAGATCAGGAGAAGCTAAAACAAGTCAGCCCCGAGCTGCCGCCTGACAGGTGTGGGGTGAGCTGGCCTAAACATCTGCGCCATCTAGAAATCAAATGATTCACATGCAGGTAACAGGCAACTGACAGAATTTCTCTTTTTAAAACTGTCTATAGAAAAAATGTAAACTATGCATTTTTTTATTTCAAAGGTGATAAATACTTGAAGTAGAAAACATGCCTGCATTTGTCAATTTTGCAGTGTCTACTTTCGATGTCTCTATCTCTTGAGAGCTAAATGTATTATTTTCCCATGAGCATGTTGAGTTTAGATGAAAACTTGAATGAGTATTTCCGTTTCAGACTGGGGAGGCAAGCTTGTCTTGCTTTGTCTTTTAGGAGCCAGAGGAGTAGAGTTCTAAGGCCCATACTCCTATGAGTTAGGCAAAATTCAGAGAGAGGTTTCCAATTCCACTGATCTGAATCTTTCCCAGCCAATCCAAATACGTGGCCAAAAAAAAAAAAAAAAAAGACAATAAAATTAAGCAATTCCATGACTTTCATGGGGATGGGGCAGACTTTGAGAGAGTTTCCTGGTTTCCCATGTTTTAAATGGGCTGTTTTATAGCAACTCAGCCACATCACACTAGACCGTCTAGTTCTCCAGCCGTAGGAAATACTTTCATAGACATCCTGGCATGTTTGCCTTCCCTCTTCATGTCTGCTCTGATGCCATAAAACTGTAAAATCAGCTCAATGAGCTTCTGAGTATTGTACCTGCAGTGGCGACAGAACGAACACAGTCGTCAGGTGCTACCAGATTCCAGTACACATCGGGCGTCACAAGACCCTCCCGCTGCTGCCTGGCTCTCCCTTGGGTGACTCTCTCCCACCAATCCTCTAGCTAAATGCAGCTGTGCCTCACAGTCACACCCCTTTACACACGCCCTGGTCTTCTGACCAGTATTCAGTGATACCCACTTTCCCTCCCATTCATACTGGCCTTTGTTCTCTCTAGGACAGGTATTTGCCTGCATTCTCCCAAGGTATTAAGATTGTGACCAATGAAAAATAATCACCTCCATAAGGTAGGCTACATTACAAAAAATTTTTTTTAGTCCCCACAGAACTTAGTAGAACAAAGTTACCCACCTGGTTAACATTCGGTTTCTTCTGTCATCCAGATCTGCTGCATTCCTCAACTGAACAAAGCTATTATGGTCCTACAGTGAAATTTATAAACAAAACCCCCGCCACCCAATTAGTAAAGATGAAATCTCTGAAACAGAAAATAAGATGATTTTAAACACACAAAGCCGAGAGCATGCCATGCTTGATACTGCAAACAGCTATTCCAAAATCAAACTGCTAAACAATAGCCATTCCTCCACCACCTGCCCCCCACAACTGGTGACCAGGAGAGACCACCCACTGGGGCGTGATGTGGGTCCTAGTGCACCTGGGACCAGGGGCTTGGCGATGTCAAGAGGATGCTCTATGTTGCGCCCCGTCTTTGAATGTGATTTTTCTAGAAGTGTGCACTGGGGAGGGGCAGGGACAAGGGAGGGGTCTGGGATGCATTTTTATAACAAAGAGGCCTTTGGACTTTAAAATCATCACTTTATTTCCATCCCTAATTGGACATCCACTTGGATTGTGATTAACGACAAGGTTTCAATGTGTTTCTCTTCTATCCCCAAGTATAGTTGTTGCACATCAGTAATTTCAAAGCTCTAGGTAAGGAGGAGGAAGGATGCAAAGGAACTGATTGGCAGGGGCTGAACGGAAGAAGAAATTCACATACTAACCGACTCCAAAGATCTATTAGCATGACGTCGAATGTAAATGCTGGAGTCGCTGTGACTAGTCCTGAAAAACAAAGACACATTTTGAATTGGTGCCACCCAGAGCTCTGGTGGCTCAGACATATGGTCTGGGCCCCACCGCCCCCATCCCAAGTCTTCCATGACTGGATTCAGGCCAGTGATGACTTCAGATCCGGGGATGGAAATGACGGCCTTCAACTAACGTGCGAGCGTTGCTGGAATGCGCTCGCAAACCCTAAGCTGCACTCTGAGGCACCAAGCCCTGTTTGAGGCTCCTTCCTGTTCACAGGGCTGCTCTCTGCTTGTCTAGCCCCAGTGTGAACCAGCTTCTCCTTTCCAGATTAAATCTTTGAGCCTAACGTGGAAAGTGCCATTGCCCTTTGAACTCAGGATGGAGGCCAAAATAGCCTGGGCTGGCATCCTTCCTGGCTGATCAGCCTTCCTTGGCTAGCACTCTAGCCAAGGACTGACAGGTCAGATCAGTTTTCCTCCTCTGTAAAATGGATCGTCATCTCCACCCCACTGACTTCGAGAGCTAATGGTGCTGGTGGAAGTGAAAGCATCATGCCCTGTTTTGCCACCCAGCAGAGGAACTAGGTGCTGGGAGCTGTGCACCCTGGCAGAGGCCTCTGTTTCCTCAACGCAAGCACACTGTGTGGCCTCTTGGGGTCTGGGACAAAAGCTGAAAGGTCAAAGGTCAGGATTCGAATATATTGCCAGTCTCATATTGAGTACAGCACGACAAAAAATCACCTAAAAGAAAGTTTGCTACAAAAGGAGGGAGGGAAGAGAGGGGTACCCCCAGATGAGGAGGTGCTTTTTGATTAGAGAACAGGACAGACTCGGGTGGGCCAGGCACCTGCGTGGGGCAGCTCTCCTGTGTGGCTGGCAGCTGAGTTCGGGCTCTTCCTGGCTCACAGCACAGCGACCTGGGACAGGCAGCTGGCAGACTCCACGTCTATCCCCCCTCCCGTGGCTCGGCCGCGCCGCAGACCCCCTCCCAGCTCTGCCCCTTCTGAGCAGGCCTGCAGACCTGGAGGCTGGGCAAGGAGCCCAGCTGCAGAGAACGAGGGTTCTGTGTGCCTGTCTCCCCCGCCCTGCCCCGTCCATCCTGTACCTTGTCACATCAGAAATTCCAAATGCAACGAGGTCAGAGTGACTCGGTCTCCACCCCCAGGGTGGAGAGACATCACTAAAATACCTGGAAGGGACCCTGTAGTCGCCAATGTCATCTTCTAGGTCATCTGAGGACCGAACAATTCCAGGTGCTCTGTATAAGGAACTTTCTACGTGGTCCACATGTTTCCTTTTTTCCTTTTTTTTACTGCTGGTTGATTCTTCCATTACCTTTTCTTCTAATGAGTTTGCTATGTTTTCTGAGTCTGAGAATTCTGGGGACTGAAAGACAAATCAGCCAAAGACAAGCTGAATTTTCTGTTGGAATGAGTGATGTCACCTAGTCCCTTCCACTTCTGCCTCTCATGGGCCCCTGTGGGAGGGGAGACCCACCCCAGCTCCTGCTCCTCACGCAGAAGCTGAAGGCTACAAACTGATGGAAGGAAAACACGGCAGGTTTTGGAGTCAGGAAACTGGTTTCACATCCTGGCTGAGTCAGTTCTTTGGCCTAGTGTGACTGCCTTTCTCTCTCTGAGCCTCACTTTCCTTGGCTATCAAATGGGCACAATTGTCAACCTCTTCCCCCTGGACCACAGGGAGTACAGCGAGGACAGCTTTACAGGGGCGAATGGTTGATTCCTCACATGACCAGCATCTGCTCGGACGGAGGGATGAGTCTGCACAGCTGGGCAAGCCACAGAGTGCAGAGGCGGCCGGTGTACGTGCACAGGCACACCCTCAGGCAAGTGCACAGCTCTGGGCGGACACTCGCTGTGCCTTTGGCCAAGCAGGTCACAGGGCCACATTTAGTCAATAGAGATTCTCTGACCATGGTCACCTGAGGCGCCTGGAGCCATCAGCAGTGCCACCAGTGATGCCCAGAAGTGAGGGGACTGTGCGGCCACCACAAGATCCCTTAGGGGCTGGAGAACCTACTCAACAGGTGTCAGAAGAGGATGTGAGTGGCTGGCCAGCGACCCCAGGATGAAGCTCTGCCGGGAACTAAAGGGCTCCCAGCAAACTGACACCACCATCCCTCTCCCAGCGTTACCGGGCAGATGCTACTTCTCCTAAAAGGTGAAATGGAGAGGGTTTTTTTTTTTTTTTTGGTGCTATTGAATATTGAACTCAGGGCCTTCAGAGTGGGCCCTTTTTGTCTTTTGAGACAAGGTCTCGCTAAGTCACTACGTTGCCCAGGGTGGGCTTGAACTTTGGAATCCTCCTGCCTCAGCCTCTCAGATGCTGGGATTACAAAAGCAGGTGCCACCGCACCTGGCTGTGGACTTTAAACAAAAATACTAGAAGACATACGTCATTTTCTAGTGCCCTTGGATTGGAAACATTTTTTTCTTCCTTTTTCAAGGAGAGAGGTGAAGGCTGCACTCCGAGCTGAGCAAGCGTGGCAGTGGGGGCTTTGGGAGCCACAGACAGGGGCGCGCCAGGGGCAGCAGGTCAGAGCAGGAGATAGCATCCCTGCCCCTGGGCCTGGAGGAGGCAGGCTCAGGCAAAGGAGGGGCGACCTGCCCCGGGTCTCCCACCAGTGAGACTCTCCCTCTTCTGATGATTTCTGTGACTGCAACCCAGGGCCCCTTCAACCCTGCCCACATGCTGGGCACAGCAGGCGCTCAGGTTGCCACCCACTTGGTGCCCTTCTTTTCATCCTCAAAGAGTTTTTTGGGCCACAACAATCCAGAGCCATCTCCCAGGTTGTCCCCCTAGCCTCAGCTGGGGGACACTGAGGCCTGATTTACCCAGAGGCCATTTCTAACTCTGCTGGGCCTTTTACAGTCTCCTGCAGGATGCACCGCAGGGCCAAGGGCTGCAAACCTTTGTCCCTGCATTGGTAGGCACTGCCAGGGGCCATCCTGCTCTCTAGAACCCAAAGATGAATCCAGGAACACCCACTCCCTCCTAGGAGAGAAAAGCAAACCTCGCGCAAACCCAGTAAGTGCCCAGTCCTGCCTGGGTGGAGCTGGGAGGGCTTCTGGGAGGAGGTGCCCTTTGTGTGGGACTTTGAAAGGTGATAGCTGCTTTCCAAGTGGCAGGCAGGGAAGGGCGATCCCGAGGGTGGGAGCAGGCTGAACAAGCCCAGGGTGCGTGTCTGGGAGCCAGGAGGAGGCCTGAGTGAGGGAGGCCAGGCCGGGCAGGGAAGAGTCTCAAAGGTCATGCTAAGGGTTTGGACTTGGTCCTGGAGACAGGAGTAGAGGAGCGATCAGATGAGACTTGTGGTTTAGGGCTCTGTGGGCTGAGGAGGGGGCTGGACTGAGGTTAGAGGCACAGGGTGGGGATCGCATCTCCACCCCAGTCCCTGCGCCAGTGGACCGTCCTCCACCCAGAACTCGCTCCACAGCTCCAGACTCCTCTCATCCCCAGTTTTCTCGGCTGCGGTGACATCTCCCTCCCTTTGCAGGGTTCCAACTCTGTCTGATGGCACACTCTCATTATAGGGCTTCTGGGACTTGGCTTCCGTGGCAGTAAGCAGCACAGGCGGAATCTTCCCAGTGCCACGCCGAGGAGCAGGGGCCTCACCCTCCTCCCAAACAGCTCCCCATCTGCACGTCTCCAGCAGGGGCAGGGCCAGTGCGTCCTCAGGGCCGTGGCGGGGAGCTAGCTCCACCCACTGCCCCTGCTCCCTGTTTGGCTGCCGGGCCCAGGGACGCTGGGCCAGGAGTGAGCACCACCCCTTCCCTTTTACACACCCACTTCAAACCACAGGAGCCCAGATCAGTGCCCCACGTCCCAGAGGCCTTGAGGAGCCCTGGCTGGAGCCTGACGTGGTGCTCCTGTCTCCCCGGTGGCCACAGGAGACAAACACAACGGTTCACTAACATGAGCCAGATACTAGCTACCACTGCGGATTCTAAAGGATCACGGTTCCTGCCCTGCAAGACCCTCGATGACCCTCCCAGTGGCCCCCTGAGTGGGACTAGCTTGGGTTCAGGCCAGAGCGGTACCCAGGGTGCAAAATTTCAGGAGGGCTCCCTCTTAGGAGCTAGCCTTGCACCTGCCACGAGCCTCAAGAAGGGCCTCCATGAATTCTGCACCGTGGATGCTGCGGGAGACGCTCTGCACGCTCATCTTGGGGAGGGAGAGGCTGAGCTTCAGAGAAGCACGGAATCCCCTCGGCATGTCCCGGGACTCCAAACCCCGAATGAGTACCTGATGGTTCTCCTTGGGCTCGCTCTCCTTGGCCTCCCTTGGCTGTTGGTCCTCGAGCAGGGCTGGGGGAGCAGATCCTGAGGCTGGTGTGGCTGCCACAGTGTGCCTGTTGGCCAGCAGCATCTGGTCACTGGCGCTGGGGAGACCCTCACTGGGGGCTAAGCTGCAGCTGCTCCAAGATTCCTCGGCATCCCCCTCCCTGGGGCCCAGGCCAGGCAGACAATCCTTGGGGTCTTCCAGCTCCACACCCTCATTCCTCATGTCCTCCCTGCCCTCCACGTATGCCTCTAAAACTGCAGAGAGGGGCACCTCGTAGTGCGGATAGTAGAAGAGGTCGTGGGGAATGACGGAAATCTTGGAGAGGGGAGGCGAGGGCTTGAAATCCAGGCCCTCCTCGCTGAGACTGCCGAGGGTCTCCAAGCTGATGCTGCCCCGCAGGGAGGTGGAGGACAATTCTTCGCTCAGCTCCCGGGGACCCTCAGCTTCTTCCTCATCCTCAGTGTGACGCCGCGGGGACTTTCTCTTGGCCTTTTCATGCACAGGGGTCGCCGGCTTTGTATCTGCAGATGTCTCTTCGTGTGACGGAGAATAGGCTGGAGATTCCTGTCCAGAGCCTGTGGGAGACCTGTGTCTGTCACAGCCCACTTGTGGCTCTTGGGCACAGTTCCCGGAGGCCTCCTCCTCCTTGCCAGCTGTCTTCTCACCAGGAGAAGGCGCCTCGCCCAAAGGCTGGCTGGTAGAAGCAAAATCTACCATGTTGCTGATGAATTCCACAGCTTGCGATGGGACGCCTTCTGGACAGTCTTCCTTCCCCATAGGGTTTGCAGTCTGCAGCTTAACCTTGATCTCTATGGAATCGGCCAGGACGGCATCCACCCCAAGGGGAGGGACAGAAGGACTTTCTTCACCATGGCTGGCTGGGCCCCCTAAGGCGCCATTCAAGGAGGGAGAGGCCTCGGGGGGCTGAGTGTGACTCACTGCGCCATCAGCCTCAGGGACCTGGCCAGAGGCGGCCTCTGGGATGGCTGAGGCTCCCTCTTCTGACTTCCGATCTTCGGCAGCCTCCTCCGCCAAGGCATGCCTGCCCTGCTTCAGCAGCTCCCTCGTCGCCCCTGGGCTCCCTTCAAAGCAGAAGTCTGGGCTGTAGAAAGGATCCTGGCTATAAGAGGTGTCCTTGTAGGTGCCCTCCTCAAAGTGGACGGTTTTCTTGGTGGGCAGAAAGCTGGCCCTGTGGCTGTCCTTCCTGGTGGACAAGATGGAAGACTCGGGAGCCAGCTCGCTGGTGGCGCCTGTCTTCCTGGGGACCTCCTGGAGGACCTGGTCGAGGATCTGGTGCACGAAGTCAGCGGAGCTGTCTGACAGCACACTGCCGGGCACGCTGCCCAGACACAAGCCCTGCACGCCCTCAGGCTGGTCGCAGACGAAGACCTTGGCGGGGGGCGGGTGGCTGATTTCGTGGTTCACCATGTAGGTGCGCTCCCCGTTCTGTGTCAGGAGGAGGACTTTGCTCTCCTGGTCAGAACGGGTTTCTCGGATGCGGACAAAGGTGGACTCGATTGGAACTTCTTTATCCGGATCCACAAAATCTTCCTGCAGAGAAACACATGATGACATGAAATAAGAAGAGCAAGCTTTATGTGCAGTCTAGAGGCCCTCTCAAAACACAAGCACTAACAGAAAATGTTACTTTCAAACTAAAGCAAAGTGTTCCAGTGAGTATGTAAATGGTTACAAAATAGTTCTGTTCTACCTGAAATGTGAAACTACCAGATAAATACAAATATAAAACTCCATGCTTTGAAAAAGCTTAGGATGCAAAGAAATCTCAGTGTGTTGGGGTGGGGTATAGCTCAGTGGATGAGTACTTGTGCAGTATGTGTGAGGCCCTGGGTTTGATTCGATCCCCAGTACCGAAAAAAAAAAAAAGGGAAACAAGTCTTAATGTTTCAGACTCCAGAGAAGACGTAGCCTTCCTCAGTGAGCAGAAATTCTCAGCTACTTTGCCCCCATGAGCCACTGCTGGTCTAGACCAGTGAGAGGATTTAGCCTACCTCGGCCAGGGCAAAAGCAGCCCAACATTGGTGGGTTGATGCAAAAGTAAGAGACTGAACCTGGCAGGGCTGTAAACACGGACTAAAACTTTGTCATTGGCCAAAGGTCCCACAGACTGCCAGACAGAAGCGGGGCTGAAAAGCAAAGAATGATCTCAGTGGTGCTGCAGGCTTGGCTTCTAATGCACTGGTAGACACCGCCGACTGACCTTACCTGCAAAGCAGCTGAAATGAGCTAACATGCAACGCAGCTTTGATCAAGTCCTAATAAAACCAGGACAATCAGTGCTTCCTCTTGGTACTCATTTGGGAAAGTGTTCCGTTCTCTGCCATGTGTCACCTGTGGTTTGTCCCCTAAGGGTCTGGTGCCCAATGTGGGGATGTGAGATGCGGGGACATCTAAAGGTTGGAGCCTGGTACAAGGTTGGGGGTTGATGGGAGTGCCGCCTTCAGAAGGAATTGATGTAGCTATCATGGGACCCTGTTATGGTTTGTGTTTAGATGTTCCCCCAGAGCCTCATGCAGTCATAAGTGGCTAATTCGTGGTGTAATGCTAGGATTAAGAGTGTGTGATTACTAAATCAGTCCACTGATTGGTTTGGTACTGCTCTAATCCCAGTAGCCTGGACAGAACATAAAAGGGGCAGAAAGAAGGTGCTAAGGTCCCTTGCTTGCTTTGCTACCTTCTGCCTGCCATGAACTGTTTCTCCTCTGTGATGCCTGTCTGCGATGCCACCCTGCCTTGGAGCCAGCTGATTATTAGCTCCACAAACTGTGAGCTGAATAAACCTTTCCTCCTTTAACTTTGAATGTTGGGTAGTTTGTCTCAGCAATGAGAAAAGTAACTACAACAGACCCCAATGAGCTCCCAACAGGGCAAGTTGTCACATAATCTGAATAAAGTTTGGTAACGGGAAGAGGTTTGTGTGAGACGTGACCCTCTAACTTTCCAACCTACTTTCAAGCTTAATATATATCCAGTGTAATTTAGAAATTAAAATGTGGCAAAGCAAGCAACTCATGATCGACTTGGGATTGTCACTGCTTGGGATTGAAACTGACCGAGGCCCAGCCCACTGTGTCTGATGAACGGCAACTGAAAGGTACACTTGCTGAACAAAGGGCAAGGAAAGCAAACTTACGGCTTCCAGCTCCGGAAAACGTTCTAGAAACTGTGCCACGTAAGTCACGATGGACTGCTCATCTGGTGTGTCAACCATGATGTCTGTTGAGAGAGACAGGAGTTAGCAGGACATGCGGACACCGCTTTTCAAGGGGATGCTTGATGGTGAAGGAGCTCAGAGAGAGAGCATTTAGGGGTTTTCCTTTTCCTTTTCCACTTGAGGGAATCTGGGCTCAGAGAGGATGAAACATGTGACTGGCATCTCCCAGCTGGCTGAGGAGCCGCGGAGCTGAGTCTCTTCCACTGCGAGCAGCGGCTCCCTGCTGGCACCCTCAGTAAGTCCCGGGCACCCAGCAACCCGCTGCAGGGACCCCAAATCCACCAAGCTCACACAGAAAGTGGAGCCTCTTGAAGATGGGCCCTCTCTCACTCTGGCTGGTCCTTGAGGGAACACCCTGAGCCGCAGGCTGAGCTGTATGTAGTAAGATGTCTGCTGCAGCAGGCCGCACAAAAGGGATCACTCCCTGCCCCGCCTGCCCTAGTGGTACTCAGGATCAAAGTCTACCACAGAGCCACACCTCTAGCCCTTTTTACTTTGAGACAGGGTCTCGCTGAGTTTCCCAGACAGGCCTTGAACCAGTGATCCTCTTGCCTCAGCTACTGGGTAGCTGGGGTTACAAGCATGTGCCACTGCGCCAGGGTAAAAGTGATCAGTCCTTAACCTCAATGGCTGGTGGGTATGGAAGAGCTGAGGACATTTCAGTAAGCCTATTAGGGGGACTATTAGGTGCCAATAAAGACACATACCAAGGACATTATAGCAGTATATAAAATACTTGTATGTTAAATTAAGAGGTGAAATTATATATACACCGAGTGATACCAATTATGTAAAGATATTATAATAATTGAATGAAATAGAAAAACATTGGAATTCAGGGAACAAAAATTTCTTCACTAGATTTTTCTGCATTTTTCAACTTTTCTACCTGGGATAGCAGGCGGTACCATCCTCAATAAAAGACTAAACGGGAAGAAAGAAGAGGGAAGTTATTGCACCTTCTGGCTCCAGCAGCCTGGGGATGTGCAGGCTGTCGCGTGCGATGCTGAAAGCCTTCTCTAGGTTTTCCCGCGGCGAGTCCTCCAGTGCCTGCTTCATGTCCACCAGGCTGGGGTCGATGGCCTTGATCACAGCCAGGAAAGCCAGCCCGCTTCTCCAGCTGCCCGTGAAGTCCTGCACTGCCACGCCATACCTGGAGGAAAACAGCGGCAGCCGCAGTGTAGGCTGAGACATCAAGCCGAGACGAGAGGGCAGTACACTGCAGCCTCGCTGCTCCCTGAGGGGGCTCAGACCCGCCAACCTCACTAGGCACAGGCACCCTGGTCCTGAGCACTGGCATTTCCATTTGCAGACAGACAGCACAGTGGGAGGTACATGCTGCATGGAAGCAAAACAGACCCAAGTCCCACATAAGGGCAACGGTGGACATCGTGCATTTCATCGGCAGCGCTGGGAGCGTGGCAAATGAGGAAGTGCTGTGCAAGAGAACTGGAGCCGGGAGCCTGGGACTCCCACTTGTGAGTGAGGCAAGTGGAGCCAGAGATGCCACCAGAGGCCGAACTCGGAATCCAACAAGAGGGCCAGGCTGCCCCACAGGATCATCACAGAAACTCAGTGTTTGCTGGCAGAACCAGTTCCTGGCATTAGAGCACAGCCAGATGGGAGCAACGCCTGTTATTTTCATGTGGTCACTGCTAGCTCCCAGGATTCCCCCTTGGAGGGAGGGACTTTTAAACTTGAACTGTTTCTTCCAGAATACCCAATGGCAGCACCTAAAGTACGTTTCAGGACCAAAATTTATCATCCTAATGTAGACAAGTTAGGAAGAATATGTTTAGATATTTCGAAAGATAAATGGTCCCCAGCACTGCAGATCTGCACGGGTCTGCTATCAATCAGGCTTTGTTAAGTGCTCCTAATCCAGATGATCCGTTAGCAAACAATGTAGCGGAGCAGCGGACACCAGAGAAACAGCTAGAGCACAGACTAGGCTATATGCCACGAATAATATTTAAATCGATCGATCATCAAATTTGTGTCACTTCTCATGTCCTGCCAAGACTTCTTCCTTTTTTGTTTGCATTTAATGGACACAGTCTTAGAAACATTACAGAATAAAGCCCATTTTCAGTCCTTTGGTGATTAAATGCACAACAGCAAATCTATGTTTTGTACTGATTCACTGTTGTAAAGCATGAGCAGAGGCTAGAAATATTATCTGGACTATTGCGAAATGTTTGAGAGCAGTGGCCCTCTGCTTTCACTCATTTCCCCCATCCTGGTTTAAGTATAAAGCACTGTGAATGAAGGTAGTTGTCAGGGTATGGGTGATGGGTGTTCTTTATTTCACTTCATTTTTTTGAGGGGGAAGGTAGCTCCTTCCCCCCTTTTATGGTGATCTAATTGCATTGGTTAAAAAGCAGCTAACCAGTTCTTTAGAACACGCTCTCTAGCCAAGTCTAACTTCATTTAGACGCTACAGATGGACGAGCTGACTGAACCAAAATGGGAACATTAACAAACATCACGGCCTTCACTAATAACATTGTGACTCTGCTGTCAAGTGTAAAAGGAACTCCCCCTGCAAAAAAAAAGGTTGTGACTATTTTGTATGGCTTGTCTGGAAAGTTCTGTAACTCTGATGTTTTAGTAAAAATTTTTTTATTATCCTAAAAAAATAAAGAGAGAAAGGGAGAGGGAGAACTGGAGCTGGAGAGACCCAAGCTCATCCCACAGCTGCCCAGTCTACATTTCCGGTGCTGTGGCCTTCCGCAAGTCCTGGAAGCCTCTCTGAGCCTCAAATCCCGCTGCTGTAAAACAGGAATCATCACTTGGGGGGCTGTCGTGGGAAGGACAAGGCTGGGCCCCAGAATGGCTATGCCTTACAGTCAGCCTAGTGTACAGAGCGGGTGGCATGTGGAAGCCACTAAATGGCAGCTGCCATCATTATTAATATGAATTAAATTATGATTTTAAAAGTGAAGGACACAGAAGAGAATTTCACCAGGCACCAGTTCCCTTTGGAATCCCCACGACAACACCTTGATCACTCAACCTCATCACTGAACTGGTTTTTTGTTGTTGTTTTTTGAGACGGGGTCTCACTATGTAGTCCAGGCTGGCCTTCAACTATATAGACCAGATGGCCTCAAACTCATAGCAATCCTCCTGCCTCAGCCTCCTGAGTGCCAGGATTACAGGTTGGCACCACCATGCCTGGCACTGGTTGATTTATTTTTAACCAAACATTTATCAGTAGTTCTTGTTAATCAACTCTAACATTTCACACTCCAGTCTTCAAAGACCCAACCTCTCTTCTACCTCCTCTTTCCTGATACTTGTTAAGTGCTTGCTAGGAGCTGGCCCAGTGTAAGCCACTTCACAGACTTTATTTCATTTCCTGTGTCTACTTCGGAAGGCAGCAAGTGTTGAGTCCCCATTTTGCAGGTGAGGCAGGAGAGCTAGGTGAGCCTGTGTGGGTGTGGCTTCCTCCACACAACCCTGGCACCCAGCCCGTGGCCTGTGGCTGCCAGTGAAAGGCTGTTGGTACAGGCCCATGGGAGGCCGGGCGTTTGGTCTGGTTCACCTGTCCGGGTTTGGGGCACGCCACCTTTGACCGCAAGTATGTAACAGCCTTTATTATTATTTATAAAGACATTTTGAAGTTTAACCATAAATAGGCGCGTGTTCTCAGAATCCAAGAGACACGCCCACTCGGGATGCTACAATGAGGAATGCCCTTCTGATTCCCCTTCAAGTCTGCTCATCTGCAGGCTCCTGTGCGTGTCTGAAGAGGGCAGCATTCCCTGTTCTGGCGCCTCAGCAGGCGGGCATCTCCTCCCTGCCCACCCTGGGTCTGAAAGGCGCTGGGTCCCGGACTGCGGGCCCAGACAGGGGCGGCTGCTACTCACTTCCTTGTCTTCCTTTGCACCCACGCAAGCAGGGTCTTGATGGCCTTCCTCTGGTCTTTCACCGCCAGGGCCACGCTCCTCTCCGCGGTGGGCGTGGGAGGGTAGGAGGAGTCGGAGTCTGTGCCCCCCGAGCCCGGTGACAGGCTGGATGACGGGGAGTTTCTGCTGAGGTTGCCTGTGAGCTCCTTAATCTGTAAGGAAAACAGCACTTTAGGTCCCAGCCGCAGGCACAGTCATCCAGCACACAGGCCACGATGAGGCTCCAGTAGGGGACCAGATTGTGCAGTGCAGGCTCTCTCGGAGTTGGGCGGCGAGCCCTGTCTGGTGGCTGCATGCCACCTGGGGAGCCTGTAATCACACCCTGCAGGAAGCTCTGATTCCTCCTGGAAGCTGCAGGCCGGCCTGCCTCAGCGCTCAAGGTCTTCTTGACCCGGCTCCACTTGCCCCTTTTCCCTCACTGCCTGTCACTCCCAGAGTGCATCATGCTCCTTCCAGCCCCACAGACCCTGCTTCTCCTGCTCTGGCTGCCTGGATGTCCCTCTGCCATCACAGGATGCAGATCACAGGGATACTTGTGAGAAATGCAGACCCCAAGCCACGGACCTGCCTATGAATCAGAATCCGCCTTTCAACACGGTTCCCAGATGATTCATATGCACAGTAAGTTGGAGAAGCAGTGGTCTAGCAGACTCCTACTCATTCTTTGAAACCCAGCTCTGGTCACTTCCTCCAGGGAGTTTTCCCTATTCCCTCCCTAGTCTGGGGTAACTTCCCCTGCACTGGTCTGTGACCCCTAGACGGTCATGAGGACAGGTCTGTGTATGACCATCACCTGGCATCCTGCAGAAACTCAACAAACATCTACCAACTGAATGAATGAAGACGTGGGATAGATTTAAGGCTCTGATTTGAAGACATTTCCAGACATTTGCAACATCTCTCAGGAAATTTGATAACAGATATCAAAATTCCTTGAATCCTATATAAGACAGAAGTTCTTACACATGGCTTTTCTTGGTGCTCACACCCGAGGACCATGGCTCCCATTTCACAGATGTGGAAACTGAGGCTGGAGAGAAAGAACTTTTTTTTTTTTTAACTTCAATGCTTGCACAAAACAGGGTCTGTGTCTCCAAACACTGTGCTCGGGCCTCTAAGAAATCCAAGCCTGAATCAAAAGCCCCAGCAAATCTTCCTTCAGTGGACCCTTTCTACTCTTAGGATAATAATTAAATATTGAACCACATTGTTTCTCTTTTCCAGTGAAAAGTCAAGCTGCGGGAACTAAGTTTTCTTGGGATGGTCACTGTATGGTGCGGAAGAGAAGTGACTTTACCTGGAAGAAGAGGATGATGTTCCAGATCAGCCCAAGAACCAGAGAGGGGTTGCCGTCCGCGATCTCTGCTGCATCGATGCTAACCAGTTTGACCTGGAGAGAAGCAGTTCATGCATTAGGGGCTTTCCAGGGACGCTGACCTGGGTTATTTCTGTGACCTTGGGAGCCTATTTCTCTTGCCTACTCCACACCACTTGGTGCTGCCCAAGGTTGCCTCTCAGGGACACCCAGCAGGCAAATGTGCATTTCATAAACACATACATCTTGCCCACCATGTGGAGACACTAACTTAAACTCTTACAAGTATTAACACAGTTTATCCTCACAACAACCTTATAACGTGGGTATTTCTATTATCTCTCTAGCTCAGGAGGACATTTCAGAGAGGTTAAATATGATGTGCCCAGGGCCACAAGGCTCCTAAGGTCCCTGTTATCCTCTTCCAAGGAGTGACAGTTGTGCCCAGAGGTCTGTCTGTATGGTGCACTAAGGCCATCAGACCTCCAGATTTTCACACCCTCGGACAAACAGGCTGCCACCAACCATCATGGACTGCTGATCAGAACGAGTGGGCTGGGATGAGGTTTATTCCCAGAGATTTGGCAGCATTATAAAAAACCCTAATGCTCGGCTACACTGTGTCTGCTGTAGACATGCTGCAGAGCTGGCCACTTATTTAACAAAGTTCTGACCATAGGGTGGTGCTCCTGGCAAATCCCAAAGGCCAAGTGTGGCCCCAACCCAGCCACGCCGTCCCCTGGGAGCACATCAGGGATGCAAACTCCCCCCCACGACCACACTCTGAACTTTAAGAGCTAAGGCGATTCCCGCATGTCCACCGGAATTAGAGGAGTATTGCTCCAGGCCACCATTTCACTCCCGAAACCAAAATCTCAGTGGTGGCACAGGGCTCTGCAGCCTCCCTGGAAAGGAGGGAAAAGGCCACGGTGCAAGGAAGGCTGTGCAGGCCACCTGGGTCCTTGCTGAACATCCCTGTGCATGTGAACAAACCACTCTTCAAGGAGAAAGAGGAGAAACTTTGAAATCCACACCACAAAATTCGGCTTGAGAACACTTGGGGAAGAAAAAAAAAAAAGAAGAGAACATTTCGTACAAAATCTTTTCATTCTCCACCGCTTTCCTCTCCATTTCCATCCTGGCTTTCTAAACTGCTTGACTCTGGTCTCTGATCCTATCAGTTTGTCCCGGGTTTCCAACAACACCAATCACGAGACCACGCTGACCTAATTGAGGGAGACGTCCAAGCTCCCTAGATGAAGTCTGTTTTGGGGGCTGATGCCAAGAATATAATTCAGACAACACAGCTCATCGCTGGCAGATGGGAGGCCAGGAAGAAAGTTGTCAATACTGTGAATAACACAGCCGATCAAATTCAGGCCCAATATTCCGTCCACACGTGTCACAAGCACACATCCCACATGACAAATCGCTTGCGAAACCTCGCCTCTGACAGTTCCCCTTTTCTGTGGCTTATGCAACATACTCCAGCCCACCTCGAGCATCCTTGTCTTTGCTCCACCTGGAGGGAGCCCAAATGACAAGCGAGAGCCACGGTCTGGAGCTGAGGCTCCAGAGCTGGCTAGTGGGGATCCTGTGACAGTGGATGTGACAGTGCCCATATGGAGAGGAAAAGGACGGAGAGGGCAGCAGCTGGCTCCAGGGAAGGCCACTCAGAGAAGAAAGCACATTGCTGGGCTGAGGGAAGGTGTGACTGCAAGAGATCCAAGCCCCAGGAGCAGACAACCCAAAGATTTTGCCCTAGGGGGCTGATCACTTTTCATGCTTAGTGCTGAGCTGGCACTTTAACAGCCAGACCTAAGTCAAGCTTCATGGAAAACATCCTGGACCCCTTCCTCCCAAGTCAGCTGGAATCTCACAGGCCAATACGGGACGATTCTTTCTCCTCTCTGGGTGGTGACTGAGGGGTCTTCAGGATAAAGGCTTGCCCTGGGGAGCACTGGCCGTCTCACAGTGTGCTCAAGCTGAACGACTCGCTGGTCCTGTGGGCAGCACGTCTCGCTCTGTGATGTGCACTTGTTGGGAGAGCGGGGAGCTTGCCGGCAGCCCGGCACCCACAGCATCTCGATCCATCACCAGGTCTGGGCACTGCTCTTGCCCAGCAGAGCCACTGAAGCCTGTCCTTCCTGGAGCTGGGACAGCCAGACAGGAAGGTGCCCGTGAGGGCTCCTCTCAGCCTTTTGTGGATCCTGGGACCGGACAGAGAAGATGGCACCCGAAAGGCCTGTTTCCGCCTCCCTCCCGTGGGCTAGTCGTCCCACTGTGCGGTTCACGTGTCCTCCCTGCCTGCCACAGGGGGCCACATGAGGCCCGAGGCTGACAGGCACCCACACTTGTATCTCCAGATTCTTAAATACCGAATAAAGGGAGGGAAGCGACTTTGACAATCCACTGCAGACAGTTAGGGAAAGATCTATGCCTGGATTACAGAAGCCAGGCCTTCCCGAGCCGCGGCTCTGCTCGCCACATCACTCTCCTGTGCTCAGACTCGGCCCCACCCTGGCTGCCAGCCGCAGTGTGTGTTCCGCCTCTGCAGGACTGTCGCTCACCTGCCTGCCCCGGAGGACGTGCAGCACACAGTCCCTGTGAGGTCACTGCGTCTCACAGGCTCAGATGTGTTTCTAAGGCAGCTACTTGTCTCCAGCGCTGGGCACAGCCTCAGGCCCACGGAAGGCTGCTGGACGCAAGCCTCCACCGACCTGGGCACCTGTGACTCATGCCGGGGAGAGGCCGTCTGTGTGCATCAGACCCATCGGTGTGCCGTAGGGGAGGAGCGCACTTTGAGGCCAGCTAAGGTGGAAGGACAAGCAAGGAACCGCTTGAAGACTCCGTGCTGTCCTCAAGGAAGTGGCCCCTGGGAGTCAGCGCAGACACTGCCCCGGGGAGAGGGCTGCCAGGACGCAGTGGGCACAGCACCCGAGTGCAGTCAGCGGAGCGGGCAGGCGGTGAGAGCCCGGGCTGGGGGGCCCTCGCTTGCGCAGCACACGGCTCGGGCTGCACGCGGCATCCGCACCGCGCTCCAAGGCGGCTGTGCCTTCAGTCACCGCTACTTAGGGAGCTTCGCGGTCTGGACGGGAGTGTGGAAGCCAGGACCGGGAGCTGGCGCTGCCGCGCTATCAGCACAGGGCTTCCCCCTCCAGCAGAGGCTGTCGGTGCACCTGACGCTCCAGAAAGGGCGCCTTTCAATGGATACGGGGCGTTTCAATAGTTTCTTTGTGAAATAACTGACAATCCGTTCAATTAGCCCAGAAAGTGGTTTTCAGCGTATACACAGACACGTGTGAGCGCCCCACAGTCAATTCTAGGAGGTTTTCATCACCTCTGAAGGGAGCCCTGGACCTTCCGGCTTGCACCCTTTGTCCCTCTGTCTTCCTTAGCACTGATCTACCATTTGTCTACTTTCTGTCTCTAGAAATTTTCTTGTCCCAAGCATTTCATGTGAGTGGAACCATACAGTAAGAGGTTCTTTGGGTTGTTTTGCTTGTTTGTTTGTTTGTTTTTGAGACAGTCTTGCTATGTAGTCCATGCTGGCCTTGAACTCACTATGCAACCCAAGTGGCCTTGAACGCGAAGTGATCCTCCTGCCTCAGCCTCTCAAGTGCTGGGACTACAGGCAGGTGCCACCCCACCCAGCAATAAGTGGTTGTTCGCATCAGCCTTTCTTCACTTAGCAGAGTATCCTCACGGTTCATCCATGATGTAGCACGTATCAGTGCCCTCACACTTTCTTTTTTTAAGGCCCAGTAATATTCCATGGTATGGAGTGACCACATTTTGTTGGCCCCCTTGGTTGGCTGATGGGCATCTGGGTTGTTTCCACGTTTTGGCTACAAAGAACAGTGCGGCCGTGCACTGTGACAAGCTGCATCTGGGAGGCAGAACCTTCTTCGTCTCCAAAAGGCAAAAGTGCTCTCCCATCCCCCTTGAGTCTGGGACGCAGGCTGAGACCCAGGCTCGGCAGCCAGCAAGGTGCAAGACACCCAGTGACTGCGCAGTGGGGGTCCCTGCCCCAGGCTGCCGTGGCGCTGCCCTGAGTCGGCAGGGCAGGGGCAGGGGTGGTTCCCGCGTCCCTGCAGGGAGCTCTGCCCCAAGCTTGGTCCCAGCACCCTGGGGTTCCATCCCAGGTTCTCCAGTCTTTTAGGTCCTCCATGAGCTACTTGGCATCCTTTCAGCAGATTCTTTTTCTGCTGAAATTAGCCAAGGTCAACTTCAAACCCCGAATAACTCACACTTCAGGAGAAAGTTGTACGGTGAGTGCTGAGGCATCAGGCAAGCTGAAGACTTTTAACCCAGATTCACTGCTAAGCCCAGTGAAAGGGGAGCTTGGGAATCTGACTCCCCAGGCCACGGCTTCCCATCCGGGAAGGACACAGAAGAGAAGGCCAGGAAGCCTACAGGCCCATCACAGCGGGAGGATGCTGTAATGTTTCCCTGGTACAGCAAGCCCATTTCCTCCTTTGTTTCTGCTAGTCTAAGTTCCAAGAGAAAGTTTTACACCCTCCATCTCATTTCACTCTCACTCCGAGACCTGAAAGGCAGGTCAACTAATTCCAAAGATCTGCGAGCCGGTCGGGCGGCTCTGGCCCCTCCAGGACCGAGCCTGCCTGGAGTCCTGACCCTGATGGATATGGGAGGGGCAGGCAGGCGTGAGGGGCTGTGTCCCTCCTGGGTGGCCTCTCCGAGTCACTTCCGGTCAAGTTAAGCTTAGGTTAGTCTGACCATTTAGCTAGGAGCCCTTTGCACACTTCTCCCCCAACCAGCGCTAGACTCCAAACTCCTCCTCCTCCTCCTCCCAGACAAGCTCGTGTGAACAAGATGTGCTTCAAACACTCACGTTGCTCTCTTCCAAAAACGTAAGCGCCTTCGCTATGTTGTTCAACCGAAAGATTCGATGTGAGGAGGATTTGTACTCATGCAGCTGAAAGGCAACAGAACAAGACAAGCCGGCTAAGCCACACAGGCACTTTGGGATGCCCAAGGGCGCTGCGGGCTGTGCTTTTCTTCTGCTTTGCCCTTTTCACATGAATTTCTGGACAAAGTTAGGGGCTCACGGCTAAAACCCACCTGGCCTGCAACCAAACCCGTGCACGTGCGAATCGGGAAATGGAACAGTGACATCAGGGGCCCCAGGAGGTCAGCCTTATTTACAGTACCTGGGACTTAACTCTCGGCATTGGTGGAGGGGGGAAGGACCCAAGTGGGTTATCAAGGGACAAATCTGTCCAGTGTTTTGCTCCAACCCTGCTCCTGGCTTGTTAGACGCCCACTTCTCCAGAGACCTGCTGCACATGCTCTCCTCTCTGGCCCGATGCTTTTGTTAGGGCTGTGAGCATTAGCTGTCCACATCGCCGCTCAGCTGCTAAATCATCCGGCCTCCCCAGGGGCAGCAGATATTTCTGGGCTTGGGCCAAGGGCTCTGTGAACAGTTATCTCAGGGCGAGGGGCTGGGGCTGAGGAAGTGAAATTTCTCACGATGTTAGTTCTACTCACTCGAGCCCCTCGAGTAAACTCCCCCTGTAGGTAAGACCATCTGGTTCCTCCGGGAAGGGCGAAGCCGGCGGGGAAGTGGAGGCCTGTTCTGGGCTGCACTCTAGAATTGGTGGCTCTCAGTGCAGGCTCACCAAGGCAGAGAGGCTGTCACCTAGTGCTCTGGCAACACAGCGGCAACCTGTGAAGCCCGGGGCTATTTTATTGAGGCAGTGGCTTCGTCCTTCTTTAGAATTCCTCGCTCAGTTTGCAGTGCAGCCCCTTCCCAGGTGGCCGGCAGCTATGCAGGAAGGGTGGGAGGGGTGGTAAGATCAGGTCTGACTACAGACTCTGAGAATGAAACGGGGCTGTTAGTGTTCAACAGCTGAAGACAGACCAGAAGAAATCCATGCTGGCTGAGTTATGGCCTGGCAGTGCCGGGCCCACCACTGCACCTGTGCAGGCACGAATGGGTCACCGAGCCCCAACCACACACTTGAGTCTAGAGCAGGAGTCTCAACCTGGACACCATTGCTGTTTGGGATGGGATCAGTTTACCCCCTCAGGGAACGTGTGGCCAGGTATGGGACATTTCTGGTTGCCACACCAAAAGGTGCCAATGGCAGTTAGTGGTTAGATACTGTACTCTGCAATACCTGGGACAATTCCCCACAGCAAAGAACTCTCTGACCGGAAGTGTCAATGGTTCCAAGACAGAGCCTTAGGAGAACAGGACAACCCCCATGTGCAGCAGACATGTGTGCCACAGCGAGGTTTGGCTCACATCCAAAGTGGAGCAAGTGTCCAAAGTGGAGCAAGTGTTCAACACCAGCAAGGCAATTCAACTTCACTGACACCTAAAAGAACATTCTACAAGCCAGCTATTGCTGTTCTAGCCTCAGGTCCGATAACAGAATCTGGCTGTTGAGAGTCCTTGTCTTTAGTCTTTCTGATTCTTAGCCATCATTCTACTTAACATAATGAGGGGCTAGCTAAACTTTAATGTTCTGATTTCAACTTTTACCTATCATGGGCACACCAAAAACACTGGGCATTTGTTTTCTTACCAAAATAGATTTGCTTTTTTAAAAAGATACTGCTTAGTTACATGTTTACATCACCCTGAGTCACTGATAAAGGAATGTCGCCCTTCGGTGGTTCTTGACACAGGACCACGTCTGGGGGTGTGTGCGCACATATACCTACTCCTATGCTTTGTGTCTTAAATGGCCCCCGAGGCCCACGTGCTAGAGGGTTGGCTGCCAGGCTGTGGGAGGGTTGGGAGGCAGCAGAACCCTCGGGAGCCAGAGCCTAGTAGAAGGAAGTGACATCACTGGGGGGGTGTGGCCTCAAAGGGAATATTGGGCACCTGATCCCTCCCCTCTCTCTCATTTTGTTTCCTGGCCCCATGACGTGACACTGCCACGTGCTACCTTCATCATGATCCACCTTGTCACAGCCAAAGACACAGGGCCCAGCAGCCTTGGACCTCAACCTCTGCAACTGGGAGTGAAAATAAACCTTTTCTCCTTTAAGTTGTTTGTCTCCGGTATTTTGTCACAGAGGCAGAAAGCTAAGACACCTTCAGCAGTGATTTCCTTTGCATTTTACTTCCTCCCGATCCTTCTGTGCTATACATACCAGATTCCGCCCAGACAGGACTTCTAACAAAGCCATTAGGATTTTGCCATCTTGTATATCAATGAACAGGTCTGTAACTTCTAGAGGTGGGTCACACTGTGGAACAGGAGGAAAGAAAGGTGCTGATGAGTAACCCGTGTGATGCACAAAACTGTGTCAGCGGGGTGCTGTCAGTGTGAGAGGAGACCCCCAGGCAGCCAGGTCTGTCTATAGGAAGAAAATCCCTGGTCGGGGCAGGAAGCCTGTCTTCCGGAGGTGACACCTGGCATCAGGTGTGTGGCCACCTGGCAGGGGAGCTGCGCAAGGGATTCAGCACCCCACCGGGGGTTATTGAACAAGTGACCTTGAGATCTCAGACCCCGAGACTAGATGATGTCCACGTTCCTGCTGAGGGGTAGAAAGAAATGTTACATCCTGATAGCCCTCCACAGGATAAAATAACTCTATTAGGGCTCACAGGAAATAATCAAGTGCAAGCCCTTCACTTCAGATCTGGGGAAACTAAGTCTCCAAGAGGCTGGGTGATGGTTCCAGCATTTGGTCAGGTAGCTTTCTGCTATCAGGCTACCTCCTGTATCAGACCATGCTGGCTGAACACAAGTGAACCCGGGTCCACACTGCGACAGCATGGCTGGCGGTCAGTTACCCTCTGGGCCCTGGCACCAGCAGGGTTCCACCCCACCCCCACCCCAGGCTCTGCAGATCACACCAGCTTGACCACAATCCCCGTAACACAGCACGGTCAGGGCTCAAGTGAACCTCGGGGAACAGGATCCAGACACTATATTCTCCAAGAGCTCCCACCCCCAGAGAGGTCCCTCTCTACCTTTTGGACTTTAGCCAGGTTAGAGCAGTTAGTCTGGATGCTGTCTCCTCCTGGGGGCAATGGTCGGCTGGGCACTCAAGCAAGTAGAGAGCACTAATGGGGTGCAGCGCCCTGAGCAGTGGCAGCACTAATCAGCCAAAGACCCCGTGGCAGGAAAGCCTTGGAAACACAGTGCCCTGGCAGCCAGTCGCCTTTTCCTCAGGGTAAGCCTCCTTCCATCCAGGCAGCCTCGGAGGGCCCATGTTTTATTTTTTATTAAGGAAGGTGGCATTTCCTTACACTTTATATGAGTCCCTGTGCCCCCAGTTAGTCAAAATACGGGGCGATTCCACCCACAGGTGCACAGAAAAGGACTTTGCTTCAAGGGCAGCAGCGACTTTGAACCAAAAAGCAAACTATTTTCTTTGCAAACTCCTGCAGCTCCTCCGGCACATTCCACCTGAGGTGGAGCTAGCAGTGCGGCAGCATCGGGTTACCTCGGCTCTTACAGAAATGTTATTCCTGTTAATGCGAGGCAGAAAATGAGAGACCCCGACAAAACACTCCTGATAAATGGACTAACAAAATTTCCAGTTACCAGCCCAACTGTGGCCAGCCCAACTCTGGACTCAGACCTGAAGAATAGTTTCCATCGGCTGTCCCTGTAAGAGCGGCATGGCGGCATCACACAGGGCCTGGCCCGGGGGCCATTGCGCTGGGGGCAGGGGAGGGATTGAAACCGCTCCAGCCAAAACACACCGCTGAGCGTTCAGGGGATCGCTGTGGCCGAACCAACAGCTCCCCCAGGGCTTTCTGCATGATCTAACTCCTTCGGTAAATTAGGGAATTTTTCCAGAAGCCCAGAGACTCAGTAAATATTCCTGACAGCCTTCAAATTGCAGTTAAGCCCAATTCACCAAGGAGTTCCTGGGTTTCCTTCCCATGAAAGGCTGTTCTTGAAAGTCTCAGGCTTGGAAACATGGCTGTTAATTTTGCCCTGTTTATTACGCATCAGCTTCAGGTGTTATCTGATTTATCTTCAGAGCTGGCGTTGCCCACCTGCCTCAGAGAAGGGGCAGCAGCTTGGCGGAGGAGAAAATCCTGGAAATGATAAATGCGAACAGAGGTTCACTTTGGGTGGTGAGTGAGTG
The DNA here is from genome assembly GCA_004026905.1 of Hystrix cristata. Classification (NCBI taxonomy): domain Eukaryota; kingdom Metazoa; phylum Chordata; class Mammalia; order Rodentia; family Hystricidae; genus Hystrix; species Hystrix cristata. The sequence continues at coordinate 35,395 of PVJO010006727.1, forward strand.
TGGGGGGATTTGCTATACGACCCTCTGTTCTTTTCTGTATTTATTTTTTTAATTAAAAAAAGAAAGAAATACTCCACAGCTCTACTTGGTCCCCCAGTAGGAATTTCCAGCCACCCTGACACACATCAGGCCTTAATTTAGGACTTCAGTGAACTCGAATTTAGGGACTGGTTTTCCCTTTTTTCAAAAATTAACACTTTACTTTATGAGCAATGCCAAAAATGCACCAATAGTCAAACCAACTGGTAAATGATTGATAATGCTTCATGCGCGACGCATACTTGGGCACTTGGTGAGGGCGAGACATTGCTGGGTTAAGAGGCAGCACTGTGCTAGCCAATCCTGCAGGGGCGACAGAGGGCAGGGGTCAGGTGCCGGCTCAGGGACTATTCCAGCCTCAAGGTGAACCGTGTGAATCAGAATTCTGATCAAGAGCTCTTCTTCCTAAAATCCACAATTATTTTCTCTGCTTTTTAGTCACTGCAGTGATTTCCTCTACAGGCAGCCAATAGTAACTCTTACATTTTTTAAAAGGAGAACAGAGACATAAGGAAAACCCCTGCAGTGAGGTGTAACTGTCTTCCACGAGAAACAAGACGTTGGTTGCAGGTAGGTGGAGCACCAGAGAGAGGCGTGCAAGGAGGAAGAGGCAAAGTTGGCGAAATAAATCTTGATACAGCAGCTTTCTCAAAAAGAGAAAATTTATCTCTTGTCCTCCAGCGCTGGGCAATTCAGGAGGCCTGGGGCCTGGGGCCCAGCCTTCCTGGTAAGAAGGGTTTAGGTTTCTGCAGGCTGAGCTCCCTCCCTCTTCCCACTTGAGCTCCTCCTTTCGTCCGGAGCCGGTTCAGCCACTCTGGTGTGGTTCCTACAAAGGCAGCCTTATAGACAAAATGCAACTCAAAATAGCATGGCCAGAAAACACAGAAAGCGAACAAACGGGAAGAGAAGAGCCAGAGTGAAAAGCCCTGGAGAAGCCGCAGAGAGTTCAGGAAAGCTGTGCATGGCCCGGGGCCCGCTTCTTCTTCCCAGCCACAGGGGCACTTGGGCTGTCCTAGGGGCAGAAGGAGACTGAGCAGCAGCCTGCAGGTACTACTGCTCATCAACAGCAGCATTACAAGATGAACGGGGATCTGACTGTGCTTAGCAATGTCCAGAGCTCTTGTATAAATCAGCCCAATGCCTACAGGTACCCCTTGGCAGAGCCCACCGGGGACACCAGGACGTGCTGCTAAGAGTTGGAGGCACAGAGTGATCACCTTGCGCCTACAAAGTGTGGAGCTGTTCAACATCCCTGTCTTCCACCATCTGCCCACCGGTCCCTGCCTAAAGACGGAAGGAAGCTCTGCTTCCTCAACCGCACTGATGATCTCAGAAGGGCAGACGGCAGCGTACGACACGGGTGTGGGACCAGCAGCAAGAAGGCACACATAAATGTGCAAATGACAACACCGTCAACAAAAACCACAAAGCCATCAGGTATGGTGGTACACACTTGTAATTCCAGCATCCAGGAGGCTGAGGCAGGAGGATCACTGAGTTTGAGCCAGCCTGGGCCACATAGTGAGTTCAAGGCCAGCCTCAACTGTATAGTAAGACCCTTTCTCAAAAAACAAAATCCAACAAAAAACAAAAACAACAAAACAGAGCCACTATCTCCTCCTTGCCACTCTAGGAGCTCTAGACTCAGTTATAGATACATTTGTCACTTAGTCATCACTTAACTCCTCCCCAAGTCCCACTCACCTTTTCAAGATGGAGATTTATCCATCGAGTAAAAGTCCTCTTCTGTACATTTTCCCTCTCAACTGAAAACAAAGAAAGGCCATTAGCTGTTAGCTGGTAGTGTCGTATACATAAAAGCCAGCCGTCCCCTTCCCAGGAAGATGCCAACATGCAAATGGCAGACAGAGCCCTTCCCAGAGCGGGCATGAGAATCTGAACCCACTTCCCCAGCTCAAGCCCCAGAAACTGCATAATGCACAAGTTCAGACACACAAAAGGGAATGTTCTCTGCAGCCACAATGAGCATTGGACACCTGGCTGTGCAGGTGGGATGCGGAACACACACACACACACACACACACATGCACTCACTTGAAACCCTCAGACAGCAGGGCTGTGTAGCCACCGAGGAGCCCAGATGGGTCTCAGGAGCTGGGATGATGGAGGTGGCTGGGGTGAGGCCAAGGGTCAGGAATTAGGGTCGGGGCTCTGGAATGAGCCCGAGTGTGACGCCCGAGTGTGATGGAAATAATTTGACACCTCGGGCCAGTCTCCCATGCCAGGTCCCATCTGTATGCCGAGGATGGGGACCCCACCGTAAGGACGTCTGGAGTCTCACATACCATGCACGGCACAGTCCCTGGCACAATGGCTATTTATCCCCTTTTGCTAGCTAATATTTTACAGCCAGGTAAGTCTTTGCATCTTCCAAGAAGGGAGAGTTCTGCAGGTGCCTGCTGTGAAGCCCTGATGAGTAGGGGACATAAACCAGGACTGGGTCCCTTTGTCCAGGGCCGGGGCTACCCAAAAGGGCACCTTAGCCAAGAGCTTTCACTGTGCAGGGCCCCTGCTTCCACCAACTACATTCCAGGCCATTTCTTTAATATTTTTTCACTAGTACACATTTGAGATACACAATGAATACATTCATTTTGGGGAGTTGGTACACGTCCATATCACGTCTTAATCTTTTTTCCTTTCTCTCCCCCCACTCCATCCTTAGACCCTCTTCCCATCTGCAAAAGGCTGTTTGTCTATGAATCTGTAACCCTTACAACTCCTCTGCCACATGGAAACTCTCGTTCTACAGGTGAACGAAACAGGGTGCGAGAGGGTACAGCAGCCACGCCCAGGGCCCCAGCTGGAGACAGGCAGACCTGGGCCGTGGCTGGGCCGGGTCCCCACATCGGCCAGTGCCCTGGAAATGGGAGGCCCGGGTTTGAATTCCAGCTCCCCCTCCTGAGTAGGGCCGAGGTGTCTGCAGCAGAAATGACCGTGCTTTTAGCAAGAAGCAGGAGAACTGCTGCATGGCCCTGGCTGAGTGAGGCCTTACCCGGACGTTACTGAATTTGATCTATGTTACAACCCGAGGCAGACACCATGACAACCTTCAGATGGGTTACAACCCGAGGCCGCATGAGGGTTGTCGTCTATATTTTTCAGATGAAGAAATGGAGGAGAGAGGGGTCAAAGGCTGGAGCTGTCTCGAGGCCCTCGAGGACCCGGACCTCGTGCTGCAGAGGTCCCAGGGCCCACACTTCATGCTGCCACGGCTCCAGGAAGCTTCCCCAAAGTGCCTGAGCCAGATGACTCCTAAATCACTATGGTCCAGATTTCCACATATTAGAAGAACGTATCACAGATGCCCGGAGCCATTTCACACTTCTTCTTCAGCAATAAGAAAATGCTAAAGGAGGAAAACGGTTGTGGTTTTCCGTACTGGCTATAGTGCTTTCTCCTCTTGGCCTCTGTAAATCACATTTTAATATTACAACCTTCAATCTTCTTAACTGAAGAGCCGGCAGACAGTAATTATGCTCGTAACTGCTTTTCTCTCATTTTCTTCCTTTTCTGAAAGCAAAGGTCACTCACTGGCAAGTAGGAGTAAGAATTAAAGATCTAATTGCAGTAAACTGTTTCAAGGGGAAGAAGGGGAGGGAGAAAGGAAGAGAAGTCGATAGAAGTGGGAGGTAGTAGGAGGGCAAATGTGCTGAGACCCTTGAGTCACACTGAGACTTCCGGAAACCTGGAGAACATCCTATCTGCCAGTCCCCCTCGAGATCTTCCTGCCTCTGCAGCAACAGATCTACCTCACTCACTCTGACAACGGCGGTGTCTCCGGCAGTCTGGAGTGACCACTGCCTGCTCGATGGATGCAAAGGCTGTGTGTAAATTTTCACTGATACGAGGGACGCAGCAGCAAGCATCCTTGCACAAGCGCCCCGGCCTGTGGCTCTCTGTGCACAAACATGTGAATGTATTTCTTTTCCTTTGCAACTCGAAGTGGAACTGCTGGGTCTTAGTGGTAGGCACACTTAAAATTTTAATAGCTACTTCCAAATTGCCCTTCCCAAAGGCCGCCCTAGTTTATATTTGCACCCCCATCCATCTTTAAACAAGTTTATGGGGACCGTAAAGTATTTACACACACATTCAAACACGCAGGCTGGTTTCTCCATCTGGCCTCAGAGACAGCAAAGTACACACCCTGCAACCGAAGTGCATTTAGTAAAAGCCTGTGAGAACCCGGTCGGAGTGCGGCTTTAACTGCACTCAAGAGTGTGAATGCAGAGGCGGGTGTCTGTTGGTCTACACGTACCTCGTCCATCCAAGCACTCACCCACCCACCTATTCTGTCCACACTCTTGCCCGTCCGCCCAATTATCCATCCAACCAACTGACCATCCATCCATCCATCCCCCTCCCACTCTCCACCCTCCCAGCTAATATTTATGCAGTGACTATTATACACTGGGAACTATGCCAGGCTCTGGAGGCAAAACAGGGATGAAGAATTAAACATTCATGGAATCTGCACTCCAAGAATTCACAGCCAAGCAGGAGAGAGAAAACATAGATGTTGCAGGGCACATGTGCAAGGAGAAATGAATGAGAAATGTTGAGGGTGCCATGGAGAGGAGGAGGGGCCCTCGCACTTGGTGGCTGCTCCTCCAGGGCCCTGTGAGGGTCCACAGAAGACGGGGACACAGAGGGTCCTGCAGGCAAAGCCCGTGTGTTTGAACCCTGCCCTGACTCAGCGACGGCCTCCGGGTGGCTCCACAGACGTGACAACCGAAGGGTATCTGGGGACGATGAGACCAAATCCACGTAGCAGCCGAGTCTCAACTGAAACAGTATGAAGACTCCATGTTCAAGACTAAAAAAGGCACACGTTGCTCAATACACTGGACAGACAGACAGAGAAATGTGAGAGCCCCAGCTGGCCCAGAACATCCATGTCAGGGTCATGCTGCGACCTTGGGCAAGTTCACATCTTTCAAAATACTTTTGCCTCAGTTTCCCTACAGAATGAGGCCAGCCATGGCTCTCTCTCACAGCAAAGCTGTGGAGATTACATGGGATCACCCCTAAAAGCATCCCCAGAGTTGCTCCTTCACCCAGGTTCCTGGCCCCCGAGGTCACACACCATGCCAGGGTCTTGGGGGTGGCGTCTGGTGTCTGGACCTGGAGGGCTGCAGCTCCTGCATGGCCTTCTCTGTTTTGAAATACTCGCCCCCATCCTGCAGACGGTCCTAGTCTGGCCTGCCAAGACTCCATAAACTTTATATAGTTTCCATAAATCCAACGGCCCCTTTTTTCCCATCACCTTGTAAAGGTGTAGGAAACCATTTCTCTGGATGGGTCTGGCCTTCTCGGGGAGTGTTTGTGGGCTGGGGTGGGTTTACTGGGCAGCAATAGAGTAATAACCGTGTTGTAAAACCCCCATCCTGGCTCTGCCTGGCCGGCCAGGGTGTCCGAGAGTGGGTGGGGGGTGCGGGGGGAGTGCACCAGGCCCAGGATCCAGGGATGGGGGCTGAGAGGAGAGAGGCCCAGCTTTCTGGCTTGACGCCACCCGGCCAGACTCCCAGGTGCCACTTCGGCTCTGGCTTCGCCGAGAAGAGACCATTTGGAAATGAGAAGTGGGACATTCCTCCCTTCTGCTGGCCTCCAGGGCTGGCTCAGACAAGAGAGCCAGGAAGAGCGGGGCACTGGCTCTGGGAGCTGAAGTCGATTCATTTACACCTGTGGCCTTTTGTCCCCAGGTCCACGTTTCCCCAAATCTATGTTCTGTATAGTAGTTCTTCTATAATAGTTCTGTTCTTCCCTGCCTAGCATAAAGCCTTGGTAGTTTTACCTGCTTATTAGAAATTATATGCACATTGTAATAAATTATAACAATACAGGAAAGTATAGAGGAAACTATGATCTTGAAAATATACTTACACACACATGCACACGACTGACACCTGTAGGTTCTCACACGTACTAACTATTTCAATGTGATCAGGATGGACTCAGTTTCTGACGTGTAGCCCGCTGATCACTAACATCAAGAACTTCTGGAGTGACAGTTCAAATGCCTCTTCCCAGGCTCTGCCCAAGGACCGCAGAGCCAAACTCTGGGACAGAGGCCAGGGAAACTGATACACCCAGCGTGGCGGCCGATGATGGCACAGCCTGGGCACAATCTGAGAACACTATCCTGGCAGGAGGAAACAAGTAGCTCGATTTCTTGGTAACCTTTGGGCAGGGCAGAGACACAGATGAGGCATGTCAGCCTGGGTAGGAGAAAGACAGGCTGTGTGGAGCCAGATCTGGTCCATAAAATGGGAAGAGGTTCTCGGGTTTAATCAGTGAGAGATCAGATGAGGAATGCTTGGGGGCCCCAGGCAAGAAAGTCATGTCCTGTCCTTTGTCCACAGGGCTCTCTGTGATGATGGGTACCTTCCAGAGTGGATTTGGCCACCGAATTCCCAGGCTGGAGGATCTGATTCTCCTGGGAGGTGTTTTGCCCTAGGAGGCCTAGTCTGTTGTCCATCTGGACTGGCCAGTTGGGGCCACTTGATTCCTGCCTCAGAAACACTGCTAGGTAGAAGGGAAGAGGGAGACAGCGGGACGGGACCTGCTGTGGTCTCGCCTCTGGCTGCTCACTCCCCTGAGCTGCCTGTAAGGGTGCAGGATTCGGCTGAGGGGGTGAGGGGTCAGGTGGGCTGGGCTGGTGTAGACAAAAAGGCCTTGGGGGACAAAAAGGCCTGCTTTTGCTCTGCCATGAACACTGCTATAGGAAAGGAGTGATGGGAATTAGGGAACCTAACTCGTCAACTTTCAGAAGGCTGAAAGAGGTGGCTGGGGGCCAGCAGAAGCCACCACTTGCTGTGTAAAAGCTACAGCTTTCATATGCCCACCACATGCATATAAAACTGGTCTAGTGCTGCCCCATTGTGCAGATAAGGAGCCTGAGGCTGGGGAGCTTAAGTACCATGGTCACTCCAAGCTTTGAACCGAGGCTCCCTGTGTCCCCTGTGTCTCCTCTAGATGAATGGTCACAAATCCCCTGGGAGAACCTGCAGACAGCACTCCAGCTTCCTGGCTTCCCCCTCCCCATTCCCAATGCCAGGACACTTGCTACAGTTTGGGATTCATCAAGGCCCAGTTCCCTGCTGGTTTGCAGCAGGTTGACTGCCCCTGGGGCCATGTGGCAATATCTGGACACGCTTTTTGACTGTCGCAACTTGCAGACGTCTCTCAGATAGAGACCAAGGATGTGCCCAGCATCTGCCGAGGTGTGAAGGATGAGATACAGGTAGGTAGGTAGAAAGGAGACAGGGAAAGTCATGATTGTAAAATTGTACCTTAAAGAAAACCACAGCAGCTGGGGATTTAGCTCAGTGGTTAAAGTGCCTGCCTGGTAAGCATAAGGGCCCGAGTTCGATCCCCAGCACCAAAAAAAAAAAAGAAAACCACAGCTCAGAACACGAAGTTACCCAAGGTTACACTGTGTTTTTTCCTTCCAGGAAACTCACTACAAAAAAAAAAAAAAATTCCTAAGGGTCCTAAAGACACAATAAGCCTGTATTGGGCCCCTGCTTTTCACCTGTAACTGAGCCCTTGATTTTAATTCCCAAACTCTCCAACTCCATCCTTGAGGAAGCAGCACGAAGTGGACTGCAGGTCCCTAAACTTCAAACACATGCAAACCATTTGCTTCTGGCCCAGCCCACAAATGGGTAACCTGACAACAGGAACACACATCCTAGATGTGCTGAGGACGTCTGGGAACATGAATGCCCCGGCTCCAGACCGTAAGGTGCCTGTCTCAAAGGCTTGCACTCTGTTCCGACTGTGTACTTCTTTAACTCTGCCTAACAGACCTTTCTCCGCCTCTCCCTGACAGTCCTGAAATGCTTTTCTGTAACAAGTCAAGAGCCAACTCCATGGATGGGTGCTTCTCCTGGGGAGACCTCCTGAGACTCCATCTAGTGACCCTTAAAGGGCCAGACGCCCTTCCCCCTGACCCAGAACTGACTGGCCCAGAATGGCCCCAGTGCTGAGGATGAGGAACCTCAAGGGGACTCATGGGATGATCTCACATTGCAAAGTGATCGCCCAGCTCAGACAACCTCCCGTGGGGCACAAGGAAGAGTTTGAGTGCCAACAATCCCCTCTGAGTGGGCTTGGATGAGATCAGTTTGCTCTGAGGGCCTCGGTTTCCCCATCTCTCCTTTGCAGAGTTGGGAGGATCGAATTTTTCAGAGCTGGCCTCACCAAACCACCTAAGGGCTTCAGCATGCCATGGAGAAGAGGTGCTGGCAGTGGCTATTCTTCAGAGCATTAGGCAGTGGGGAGGCTGAACCGGCAGGTGACAGAGAAGAGGGAAAGGGACAGTTATGGGGCCTGCATGGGGTAAAGCATTCAAAGGCCTTACTTAGCCGGGGACTGGGCACATGGCAAGTGCTTAATAAATGTAGTGGTCACTATTCCTGCTCATCTTGGACAAATCACTCAACTCTCCGGAGCCAGACTGTCTTTTCTGTAAAAGAGAGACAAGGTTTCCCTCCCAGGACTACTGAGCAATGAGGAAGCCTGTGCATGCTGAGGGCACAGAAGATGTGCATTGTGACAGCCTAGCTCAACTGTCTTCTTGTTGGCTCCCACGCTGCCCAAGAGATTAGGAAAGCATACTTCTGGGTGTGTCTGTGTGGGCCATGGAGGGTGACCCCAGAGTCTGTCTCTGGTCCCTGGCCCCTGCTCACTGGCCCAGTTCCCTCTCTCCGCTTCCTGACTACCACGAGGTGACCACCTTTGCTCCACCACCTTTCCTTCTGCCATGTTCCTGCTCTGGAGCCAGCTGACCACGGACTGAATCCCTGAAACCAGGAGCCAAATAAACCTTTCCTCCTCTAAACCATGGGTATTTCGTCCAACAATGGGCAAGCTGACGAACACACTTAGTACATAGACTCATTCATTCCTACAGTTTGAGCACGTCACAAACACACACTCAGGCCCTACAGTTGGCCTTCCTTTAGCCATTGTCATGAGCTAAACCTTCTGACAGACTGACCAGGTGGCTGCAGAGTCTGCAACCCACACAGCTCCGCAAAGCTGGGTCAGAGCTTGGAGTAGCAGGGAAGGTGCATCTCACCTGGACCCCAGGGTTGTGTGTGTGCGTGCGTGCGTGTGTGTGCGCGTGTGTGTGTGTTGGTGTCTTCACTAACCCAGGACTGGGACAGAAAGCTCTTGCCTAAGTGCCTATACATAGTCAGGCCTCCACTCCTGCAGCCTCTGGATCCTTGGATTCAACCAGATCAAAATATTTGGAAAAAACATAATTGCACGTGCTGAACACATACAGACTTTTTATTTCTCATTAGAACATTGCAGAATGACAACAATTTACATTACTTTGGTGTTGTAAGTCATCTAGAGATGACAAAGCATACAGGAAGATGTGTGGATTCTAGGGAAACACTACACTATTTCATATAAGGGGCCTGGCACCTGGAGGGGCCCGGGATACCTTCCCATGGACACTGAGCAGCGACCACGCAGGTGACCTCCCAAGACACCTACTTGCCCTTTCTGTTCTGAGTCGACTTCTTCTAATCTCCAGGAACCTCATTCTCTTCCCTGGCCAAATATCTTCCTTTTCCTTTGCAGCTCAGACCCCATTCATAGCGAAGGTCCTGCTGGGCTCGCTCCAGACACACAAGCTCACTCTAGCCCCTCGGGCTGGCTGCCCTCTCCTGTCCTACAGACGGTGTGCAAGATGCCAGCCATCGAAGGCCCTGCACTCCAGGAAGATGCCCACGCCCTCCTCTCAGCATAGCCAGCCCAGTTCAGCGGTTTCACTCCTGTCTCCATCTTTCAACACCTCCCAGAAACACAACCTCATTCCATGGCCCCATGCTGGTTCACTTGAGAAATAAAACTCAGAAACAAATTAAATGGCAATTTCTTTTTAAAGAGGAAAGGGGCCAGGCTTCAGGGATACCAGGCCAAGGTCCTTTGGTTCCGACTCCTGGGGGCCACTTCCCCCCACAGCTCTGGCGGTATTAAAGTCAAGGCCTCCATGTGGTTTTCACCAGCCACGATTTTGTGTTTAATTTCCTTTGTTTTTTCTCCCCAAATGTTTGCTCTGACCCGGGTCCCTTTTATCGAGACTTTGGTAATAAAATGCGAAACCCTCCTTGGGACCACAGGCTGAGCAACACGGAACTACAACAGATAAGGGTGTGCAGCAGCAGCGGGCAGCCCTGGCAGGGTCCCTGGCACCCCTGTTGGGCTCCTCTGCCACCTTCTCTGTTCCTTGGTCCAGGCTGGGGGCTGTGCCCATGAGCATCAAGGCAAAGAGCTAAATATTTTAGCCAGCACGAACTGGTGGTCTCTCTAATACATGCCCACAGAGACTCAAATAAAACTGCCAAGCTCATTCAATCTGGGGACTTAGATCCAATTCTCTCACAGGTCCCAGAGGCCACCAATTAACATACCATGTCCTGCCCCACTGTGCCCTCGCTTCTCAGCTGCTCCAAAACACATAACCCAGGGCTCCAAAGAGCTAGTCCCAATTACACACCAAATTAAGTTTTAAGATATATATATATATATATATATATATATATATATATGTGGCCTGTAACTAAAATAAAAAAATAAACTCACTCTAGTTTTTCCTGAGAGTGATTCTGTCTAACCTCAGTGCTAAACCTCAGCCCACCTTGATTTATGACAGATGACGCCAGCCAGTCATAAAAACATAAGCTGAAGAATAGGGATTTAACACTGGCCCAGATGGCAGACTAGGGTGACAGACCCAAACCAAGACTGCCCTGAGCAGCCAGCTACAGTAGAGACAGGGATTTAAGTGGTCCTGCAGAAACTGCTCATACGCTCATCCAGCTAGTGGATGGTGATGACTACACTCAACCATAAATAACAAGACATGCACCTTGTCCTCCTGGGATTCCTTTGCCAGGTTTGAAAAAAAAAAAAGATGGATGAAGGAAGGGATATGCAAAAAAAAAAAATGAAGGAAGGAGGCATGAAGGAAGGGAGGGAAGGAAGGAATGGTGATATTAAAGTATTCACATTTCATAAGGGCTCACTTTCTGGGCCTCTGACACCAGGATCCTGGGGGACTAAATTTATGCTAAGAACCTCAATTTTTTGTTTGTATTTTGAGAGAGGGTCTCACCATGTAGTTCAGGTCATCTTTGAACTCACTATGTAGCCCAAGCTGGCCTCAAACTCATGATGATATTCCTGCCTCAGCCCCCCAAGGTACTGGGATTACAGGTGAGCGCCACCATGCCCTGTGAGAACCACAAATTTTGATGATTTTTTTCTCACGCCAATGTTTTCATGAACATCCTCTGGCTTCTGAACACTAACGTGAGTAACTTCTATAGTAATATTTTTCAAACCATATGCTGCATAACCCTAGTTCTAAAATGGCTTTCAATAAAAAGAGCCTAATAAGTTTGATACATATGGAATACTTTGATGAGTATTTATGATCAGTATGTTTAAGGACCCGATAAGTCCTGCAATAAAGAAATTGATTTAACTTCTTGTGAACTAAGTTCGTTTGAGGGCATAGCCCTTTTCCGTTTAAAACAAACCACAACATCTTTATAGAATCTTGCTTTGAAAATACAAAGAGATGTTCATTAACAGGGGTGATATCTCCATGGGATCCTCACAGATGGATTAGAAATTAGAAAACCACACTTTCTGTGGCAGAGCTTAACTACCATGTGTCTGCCAGAACCCATTTCCTTTTCTTCTTGGGCACATGGCTATATGACATTTTCCAGCCTCTCTTGCAGGGAGGTAGGGTCACATGACTGAATTCTGGCCAATGGGATGCAGGCAACCACAAGGCATGCAACTTCCTGACATGGACCTGTACAGAGCTCCCACACCATCTTCCTGGAGGTGACTCCAGAAGCCAGAGGAGGGCAGAACCACAGTGGGAAGGAGTCTGGAGTCCCAAGTCCCCCTTGGACAAGGGTCACTGGTACAGCTGCCCAAGGAGGAGCACCACTGCTGGGCTGCTGAGAAGGGAGTTTTCAATGAGTTCAGCCCCAGTCGCTCTGGGCTTGCCATGGCAGCAAATCCCGCCGGGGCTACGACCTGTCCTGGGTGAAAACTAAGCCCCCGGGCAAGGAAGAGGTGGGGGAGGGAGGCAGCAGTGTTTCTGGACAGGCCAGCGAAGGTGCCTCCTGCGCCCAGGAGGGGAATGAGTCTCAGAGCGGGAAGCGATATTCCAGCAGGTGGCGGTCTAGGCTCGGCCTGAGGGGTGCCATGCTGGGCCACTTGAACCTGTTAGAGTGCTCAGGGCAGGCCTTCCTGAAGAGGCTGTTCTGTGTAGACCAGGTAGGCTGCAGGAGAAAGGTGGACCCGGTGGGCTGTCTCCAGTGAACAGAGCTTGACAGACCCAATTTGCTTGACCTCCTGCACGCAGCTATTTTGAAAAAGAAGATTAAACCCACACAGCCTCGCACGACAACAACCTTGATTTGCATTTTTAGCAAGGCCGTCTTTAAAGCCCTTATGCACTCTTCAAGTTTCAGGGTTTTTATGTGCACAGGAAGACCAATGGGCCTCGAGACTCTCGCCAGCATCAGGGTGACTGGGTGTCCCTGCCTCCCAGGACTGAGGGACAGTGCCGAGGCTGGGGAAGACCTCGGCAAACCAGGATGAGTCTGTAGTCACCGCGTCCAGGAGAGCGGGACCCAGGGGGCAGCAAGAAGGGACCCACATGGGAGACAAAGATGGTGAAAGCCAAAGTGCTTACTGTTTGCTTCCAAAGAAAGTGGTGACAGGAACCCTGAAAGGAATTCCCATTTGTAGTTTCTACCTGCCAGCAAAAGTGACACCAGTGTGAATTTAAATTCCACTCTGAGCAGGAGAGGTGCAGAATGCCAGCTGTGACAAAGGTGAGAGATGTTACATCCTCCTGCAACTGAAGGTGTCACCGAGACTTCTTAATTAGCACAAGAGACGCCAGGCTGCCTAACCTGAGCCAGGGGACAGAGCTGTGCCAGTGTGACAACTAACCAGTGCTCGTACAACACTGGCTCTTTTCTGGGATGAGGTCCTCTCCCTCTTTGTGTTCCAGGGACAGATACGTGCTGTCACAGTTCTTCCAGGGCTGCTAGAGTGAGTGACAATCCCAGGAAGAACTCACAGACTTGAGCTTGGAGCCTGGATGGTGATGCTCGGGGATCACTGTGGGGTCCCCCTCCACACTGCACTGGCCCAAGGGGGCTTCTGAACCTTGTCCCTGGCCTGCTGGTGGCTGCTGGGGGCTCTGAGACATCATGAAGGGACCTCTCCCTCTTGGCTCACGAACCAAGAGGACAAGCCCGGCTGCATGAGGAGTGTCACACGCACACGGTGGCCAAGCACGGTGCCTGGCTGGGCTCTGGATTCCTGGCACTGTGCCGAAATGAATGAGTGCCCCTGGGGAGAGGGCACCGTGACTCCAGAGTCTGAGGCTGGCTGCTCTAGGTGCTAAAGATGTTGTGTTGTGTACTTTGGGCTCACTCTGCGCCCCACACAGTGGAAACAGCATTCTCGCTTCCAACCCAGCCACCCCGGGAGACAGGCGTTATCCTGTGCTCATTCACACAGGCAGAGCAGGGACTCCAGAAGCCAACGTGCTGGTCACTGGATCAAGGCTGGGCCCACAACGCTTCCTCTGAAAATCAGAATGGGACTATGATTCCAGTCCCTTTGGAAAGAGGGGACAGTGTGAAGGACATCTGCTCCCATGTGAGCTGGAAGCGAAATGACGGGATGAGGGAGTCAGAGACAGAGACGAGAGGCAGGGAGGGAGAGAGGCAGGGGTACACAGAAGAGACCCTGCCGTATTCCACTCAGGCTTGTCAGGGCCCAGTCCTCAAGGCAAATCCTGCTTCCTAGCTTAATTTTGCTCTCGTGGGTTTCTATTGGTTACAACTAAAAGTGATCTTGTGAATTTCTCCAACAAGCGAACTGCAAGTGAACATGAGTCCCTTATTTGGATCCTGAGTCAAACTGTTTTTAAAAGCAATAAAATAACTGAATCCTGGGAGCTTGGAAATATAGCTAAAATCATACATAGAAACATGGAAAATGCCAAAAGTGGGGCGAGAAGAATCGGGAATTAAAATCAACCAATGAATGTCAAAAAAACAACAGCAAAGGGTTCTTGACCAGAACGTTTCTGATGCCCATGTTACAGCTTCAATAACCAAGGCAAGGAGGAAGCAGGCCAGCCACCTAGCAAGGGACAGAACTGGGCTTCAAAGCCAGTTGGGCCCCAGAGCTCAGGTCCTTGGCCACTGCACAGCATGGGCTTGATGACCTCGCCTTGCCTGGGACACCAGGTGTCACTCACAGCTCACCTCACAGACCTCCCCACAAACATGGGTAGAAATTATTAGCAGAACTATTCTAAATCCTTCCAGACGGGGTCACCGCCTTCTGCTGTGCTGCTGGCCACCTTGGCAGGTCCTTTGCTGGTGGACACATACTTTCAGAGGCCAAGTTAATCACAACTTTGAATATTTTAGTCAGTTCTTCTCCACTTGCTCACAACTTCTGCAAGAAAAGAACTCTGTCTTCAAAGTCCAAAAGACGCTTGCTTTTCATTAAAAGCTTGCTTGAGTATTTCACTGAATGTGTGTATAATTAATAGGAATGTTAAGTTTTATCACAAGAAATAGTTACTTTGCACTGTGCATGCTACGATATTTTTTTGTCCTCAATACCATCCATAGGGAAATGTTTACATATTAACATATGACAAAGGAATCATCACTGTATAAAATTAAGATGTCTACTATAGAAAAAATTTGGAAAATACAACAGAAAGAAAAAACCCACATGGATTAAATTATAATAAGACAACGTATTCCTTTCCATTCTTCCTTCTACATGTTTTTCATTTTTGCTTGCTTTTCCTACACACTTTGACCATACTGTGTGTGCAATGCGGTAGTCTGTGTGGTGGGCTCTGGTGGGCTCTGGTGGGCTCCACTGGGCTCTGCCGGCTGCCTGTCCTGAATGGTAGATGGAGTGGCTGTCAGTTACCTCGCTCCTTCCTCATCCCTGGGTATCAGCTGTTCTGGGATTGTCTCTGGGGTTATAGGAAGTTGCTTCCTGGCCTTCTGGCTCGGATCGAGTGCACAAGCGTGAGGAACCAGGCACAGACCCTCCTGGTGGGGAAGCCGCCACAGTCTCTCCTGATTCTCGACGTAACCTTGGCTGCAAGAGCAGAATGAGATGTCTGTGTTTTCCTGCCTCGGGAGGGAGGGGAATCAGGTGTGCGAATGAGAACACAGGCTTGTAGGATGCTGGGTAGCTAGTGGGGTGGACGGCAGCACACTGCTGGTTGCCTCCCCAGTGTCTACGTCTCCCTAACTAACAAATCCCAATTTGCGGTCAGCAATCTTCCTAGTTTAAACATGAACACTCCCCAGCCTCCCTTGCAGTTAGGGGTAGCCACGTGACAAAGTCTGGCCAATGAAGTAGAAGAAATTAGGAAGTGGGGCTTCCCAGAGTGCTCTTCACAAGGAAGCAGAGAACATTGGTATGTCTCATTTCCTTTAACCCTCTGCCTTTCCCAAATGGAGCTGCCTGCAGCTACTGCTAAGGATGAGGACAGAAGAGAGCGGCTGGCTCCTCTATGGCCTGACCAGGCTCCAGAAATGGTCCCGCCTGCCTTTCGGGCCTTCTATTGTATGCAGTAAATACAGCTGAACACAGTCCTAACTGTAATACTTACAGTTAGTAATAACTAACTGTAAATAACTGCAATGACTAGCTGTAGCTAACTGTATTACAGCCCAACTAACACAACAGACACCCATCTGTGCTATTAAAGACCCATCATTTGTGGCAGTGAATAGGACATTAATCTACTTACTCCTATTGTATTTTTAGTCTAGGTCCAATTGTTTCTTCAGTAACAAGCATTTTTATGCATAAACATCCAAGTGCCCTTGCATTTCTCTAGCACTTTACAGTCTGCAAAATCCTTTCCCTTCTACTCTCATGAAGCCAGAGGAAATTACTCATGAGGGATGGCTCAGCAGTCCAATTGTGGGCACCAGGCTGTCTGTGAGGTCCCCTCTGCTTCTTTACATACCCCATGACATCTAAGTTCTGCTCACAAAACCCTGCAAGTTCAGTAAATACTGGCGGCTGAGCTGAAAGCCAGAAAGAGAACAACTACATATTCCTGGAGAGCTGGGGAGTGTCGTCCAGCTTCCAAACCTGCTCAGATTAACTCGATTGGAGGTCACCCTGTCAAGCCAGGACGCCTGTCTGGAATCTCAGGGTGCAAAGAAGGAATGAATACAAGAGATTAAGGCATAAGCCGGGGCTCGTAAATACTGCATATTGCTAGGGGTCTGGAGAAACGTGGAGGCGCTGGACAAAAATCTCAGGATGATGAACCCAGTATTTGTGTGGGAGGTGGGGGGTGAGCAGGTGTGGGAGTGGAATGCACCGCAAAGGTGGCAATGACCAGGAGATCTTGAAAAGGCATTAGGAGGGGGCTGGTCCTTAATGACAAAACAGGAAATCTGTTCCAGGGACCATGGGGAGCAAACGTCACCTCCTCTAACCTCTAGATTTCCTGAGTGCACTTGTTATTTCCCAGGGGATGAGGTCCATGCATTTGGCATCTGTGCGCAATGAGCTCACGTGTGCATGGGGGCGGGGTGGGAGCCAAAGTCCACCTTCGAGGCTCTTCCACGGTGATGGTGAAACCGCTGTCTGCCACCTTGCATTCTGAAAGGCTCTGCATCTGACATTTGTCTTGTGAACAGGGTCAAATCATTCTGGCTGTGAAGCGGGTCCCATATTCTCATCAGCCAGCTAATATTACTACAGCCAATAAAACTGAAGCAGTAGTGAAAGAGACTTGTGTTTTAGCCACGCGGTGTTTGCACTCTTTAAAACACACTGCTCCCTACTCATTGGATGCTGAATGTCTCCAATTTCAGGAGCAGAACTCATTTATTTTAGAACGAGGATGACCTGGCATCCAATCCCAAAGGTCACCTAGGACTCTTGCAGGTGAAAACTAGAAATCTGTATTTATTAAGATCTGTGTGCTGTGCTGGGTCCTTGTGAGATGGGTATTATCTCTATTTCACAGAGGAGGGAACAGGCTCAGAGAAACAGAACTGGGTGCTCAGGCCCACACAGGGAAAAGGAGCTACTCTAAACGATGCGGCCGATCAGCCCTCCTTGGAGGAGCAGAGTCACACAGTATCATCGCCGTCCCTGTCCCTCCGCACCGCGCAATCTGTCTTTTTCTGGTTGATTTTGGGACCTGGCCATTTTCTGAGGCACGTTCCTTCCCTTCTGCTCATTCTCACAGCTGCAGGGCTGGGTTCTAAGCACAGGTCATGGGCCAGACCCAGCTGGCTGTCTTCATGCCGAGAGGAGGTTTTTGCCCTCGGCCCCTGCAGAGGAGGATTAGCCATGCAAAGCCTGACTTGATTGAAAAATAACTTCCCTCCAGGCTGTGATCTGGCTTTGCGCCTCTTCCCTCCAGCCCTCCCTGATTCTGGCCCTGAGACATGCAGGCACAGGGTGGTCCTTCCTTCTCCGAGGGGCCGGAAATTACCAAAGGCACACCAGGGTGCGGAGCGGGCCATCTGAAGGAGGGCGGCACTAATTAATGTTTTAAAAACTTGGAAAACCCAAGCAGCCCAGGGTGAGGAAGGGGTCAGGCATGGCGTTCTGGATGGAGTCTGGTCGGTACCCCAGGCTGGCACCGGGATGGTGGGTGAGTCCGTAAAGTGGAGACAATGACAGTCCACAGCATCACGGGGAGACGCAAGGACAGAACGAGAGCAGGCATTGAGAGTGTTAGAATCGGCACCTAGGAGTGCGCGGGAATGCCTGGCCCAAGTCAAGCACCTGACTGTCCCTGCCGGTCATCAAAGCCAGTTCCTGCCAGCGCTGCTGCCAGCCTCACCCAAGGAGGGGTCTACGCTCTGCCCCTGGCTTCCGGGAGGAGAGGTCTGAACATGCCAGATCTCAGTTGCAGGGGTGGCCATACCTGACAGCCTTGGTGCTGGCCAGGCCAGAAGGACCAACTTCATGACCGAGGGTGGCGGCTCTAAATCATGGGCTACCACGCAGGACCTGAGACTGAGTGCGAACATGTGGGCAATCAGTGGGTCAGTCACGCTCAGCAGTGAAGCCCCAGTAGAATCTGCGAGAGCTCCCCAAGTCGGTGGCGCAGGGAGGTGATGCTCCCTGCCTCCCGAGGAAGGGATGACGGAAGTTCTCTCCTTCGGGTCCTCTCCCTTCTGCCCTCTGCATCTCTCGCCTGGCTGATTTTAACTGTAGCTTTTTGGTGTAACAAACTCTGAGTGTCAGCGCTTTCGGCAGTTCCAAGAGGTTTCTGAATTACTGAGGCTGGGGTGATTTTAGGAACCCAGTGAACTTGCTCGTAGGTGTCAGATGAGGCCCATCTGCGTAGAGACTGTTCTCAGCCCGGGCAGTCTGGCTAACTCCAGGCAGATCGCGGATACAAACCCTCCCATGCTCCACACCCACAGCGAGCCCACCCACTCAAACTGGAAAGACATGAGGACGGGGGAGGGAATTTATGCCTGCACAAAGTGACTGCTTTCCAGACAGGACCTCAGGGTGCCTCAGTTTACCACACTTGTAAAATGGGACCCACAGTGCTCATCTCTCCAGGTTCTGATCTGCCCCTTGACTGGCCAGGAAGTAAGAACACGGGATTCAACTCCAATGCCCAGACACTTTGTACAGAGTCTTCACTACTTTCTGGGTGCTGAGGTCAGCTTGGGGTGAGAGAGTCTCCTCCGGAAGGCATCTCGTTCGCACAGAAAAGGCTGTTTTACCTATTTCGATCATCCACTTACAAACGTGGATCAAGTCTCACTGACATGCAGGAAGATGTAAGATGATATAACTGAACATTGCCTGCTCACGTTGTAAGAATGCACTAGAAGCAGGACTAGTGTCAGATGCCTTTAGTCTCAGCACCCTGGGAAGCTGAGGCGGGAGGATCACAATTTCCTGCCCATCCTGGGCAACTTAATGAGATCCTGTTTCAAAATTTTGTTGATTGATTGGTGATTGATTGATTTTTTTTTTTTTTTGAGACAGGGTCTTGCTGTGTAGTTCACATTGGGCTTGAATTCACTATATAGCCCAGGCTGGCCTCGAACTCGGGGTGAGCCTCCTGCTTCGGCCTTCCCAGTATTACAGGCGTGTCACCATGCCTGGCTTCAAAATTTTAAAGAGGGTTGTAGCTCAGGGCAAAGGCTTTGGGTTCAAACCCTGCTTCCCTCTCCCCCGCAAAAGAGAGTGTTTTGGGATGCTCACTAATACAGCTTTCAGGCCCAGGCTCCATCAGGCAGGATGCAAATAAAGGCCATGGGAGGAGCCCCGGAATCTGCATACTGCTATCCCACTGCCAACTGAGCGACACAGGGTGGACTGGAGACATGCTGTCAGGATGGACAGGATCTGGGTCCCCTCCCAGCAGGACCTCTGCCCGGCAGCCTCAGGTCTAGACCTGTGTCCCCACGCATGCAAAAGTGGTGAAATCACAGCTGTCCTTTCCAGGGTGCAGCAAGAGGGCGACACGCTTGGACAGACGCAGCACCACGGCCCCTGGCCACGGGCACCCAAAGACGCACAGCACTGTGGGCTGCAGGAGCAGTCAGCTGGGCCCCAGTGCTGCCGCTTAGAAACACAGGGGGCTCCAGCGACACTGGTATATCAGGGAATGACTTAAGCATGACACACACTCCGCATTTGTTGAGGCACAATTCTGTCACACAACACATTAGATGTATACAGAAAGTCACACTGTTGCCTGAAGCCGAATGGTGTTGTGTGGGTGCACACAGTGGACACACATGCCCACACACACATACACAAGTGCACACACTCAAGGCCCCCCCAGCTACCTTGGAGTCCACTGTATGCATTATGAGCCACGCCCATCCACATCTAACATCGCAGCTGTGAGCTGACCTGTGTCTCCCTGACAGATCTAGATACTGAATCCCACTGGGTAGCTGGTGTCACACAGGAGGCAATCTGGACACGCTGACATACCAGGGTGTATGTGCACACCCTGGTACACATGAAGAGACCACATGACAAGGCAGCAAGGGGGTGGCCATCTCCATACCACAGAGAGGGGCCTTGGAGGAAACCAGCCTGCCCACCTTGACCCTAGACTCCAGCCTGCAGGAGGTGAGACAGTTCATTTCTATTGCTTACACCCTGGAGCTCTGTTAGGCTGGCCTCTCAAACTCATCCTCTTCTTGGCGGTTTTCTCACTGGCCTCCTCCTCCTGCCTCGCTGGACCTCACAAGCTGCACCCCTTTCCAGGCCCGCCTACTTGTGCAAGCTTCCATCTCCTCTCAAGGTCGAGTGCCCTACTTACTGCAGTACTTCTCCATATCCGAACTGTTTCACAGGTGTAAACAGTGCTATTTTTAAATTAGGTTCTCTCTCTCTCAACTGTGTTGCTGACAAAAGTTTTTGAGTGCTATACCCCACCCCTATTTTCCCTCTTATTCTTTAATCTTTTAATCCACCCAGCAGACTTATTTTGCCTCATGTTACAAATGCAGACACAGAGGCAGAGAGAGGTAGAGGAACTTGCCTGCAGTCCTACAGCTAGAAGAGGGTGGACCTGTAATTTAAGCTGGGTTCCCAGCCACCAGTATACAAGGTGGTTATAGGGTGGCTGCAGGGGAAGTGACGCCCACCACTTTCCTCCCCAGGAGCACTCTCTGGTGAGTTCTGAGTCCCTGCCACCCACGCCCAGCAGCACTGTGAGCCCAATTCTGTTCTCAAAGGAGCAAAGTGACCAGGCCATCAACAATGAGTCTCTGTGGGAGAAATGGCAAGCAGCAGCTCTGTGACTCAACAGACATGGCAGCACTTAACCCTCAGCGACACTCAGCACCTCTCTGTGAACTCCTGTAGCACGCTGCACCCCTCCAAGTGTACCCCTACCTGCTGCTGGCCCCAGAACAGGGTCACCACGTGCTGGCTGAGGACCCCTCACCACAGCTCTGCATGTCCACTCACCATGGAGCAGTATAAGATGTGGAAACCACCAGAAAGCAGGGTGGATGAGGTCCTAGGATGAGGTCCCTTAATCTGTTCACCTGGAAATCAAGCTGAATCATGATGCACAGGACACACGGCAATCACAGGGCCCGGCCCACACGCTGCAGGAAAGCAGATGTGGGGACACTGGGACCACAAAGGGAGGCCCATAAGCACATTCCTGGGAAGATGTAGAGGTGTCCACAGACAGTGGGGGAGAGTTCTCCCGTGACTGCATTTCCTGTGGTGACAGTGGCAGGAAATGGCTGACTATGACAGGTGCGTTCTGAGCCTCCTTCAGCCAAAGCTCCCTGGGATGGGGGTGAGGGGTACAGTTCAGGAACAGCTGGGGGGAAGAGGGGCATTTGGTGAGAAAGCCTTGAAGGCCACCCCACAGGCTCCTTTGCACCAACTACACAATGAGGCCATTAATCATACTTGTATCAGTCAGCTTTTCTACTGCTGGGGCCGACGTCTACCACTTAAAGGAGAGGTTTAATCTGGCTCATGGTTTCCGAGGATTTAGTCCGTGGTTGGCTGGCTCCAAGGCAGGAATGTCATGACAGAAACTAATTCCCCTGGGGGGCTCTCAAGCCAACCAAGTTGACACTCCACCCGAACTATCAGAACACTGCTCATCTGAGGGAACAACTGCTGAGTATTTGCTCTAGAGGAGGAATAATTTGTTACAGCTTTGGTTCACTTTCCCTCTCTCTGCACTTCAAAGAACAGATCCTGAATCGTTCTCTTGGCAGCAGAGGCCACCAACTTTGGTGAAAGAATCTCTTCTCTGACAGGGACCCAACAGGTGCCATGTGAAATATTCTGTTTGGAGAATAATTATCTACTAAGTGTGTAAGATACCGAACTGGACCTCATTAATCCTCTCTTCCAAATAACTTGCATTACTTAAGGGGCAGGGTGGGAGGGAGAAGGGAGCTGACATTTCTGGAGCCAGGTGGCTAGTCAAGAGTATCATCCTAGATCCCACAGTGCCAAGTGTTCAGATTCTCTTTCTTGGAGACTCTCTCCTGGGTCCCTGTCCCTGCCTCAGGGCTGCCATATTCCAAGCCACAAACCACCCCCTCCTCGGTCACAGAGGACCCTAGACCCAGGCCAAGCCATGAGCTGCCTCCCTGGGAGTTTTAAACTCTGGAGTGTCTCCTGAGAGTGAAGGCACAAGATCTAAACCATGAGCTACTTCAAGAGGAAACCCATCTGCGGAATAAGAGGGATTTAGATGTGAGAGGAGAGAAAGAGGTGACAATACTCAAGTCCCCAGCGTCCCTCCTCCTGCAGTGTAGCTGTCCCTGCCTGGCCAGCGGCTGGCTCTGTATTGCTCCCTGGAAGTTCACAGGCAGATGCAGTCCCCTCCATGCTTGGGTCACCTCCAGGGAGATCTGGCTGGGCTTTTGTCACTTGCCACCAAGAGTCTTAATTCAGGGATTGGGCATTTAGCTCAGTGGTGAAAGTGTTTGCCTAGCAAGCACAAGTTTGATCCCTGGCACCAAAAAAAAAAAAAAAAAAAGAGTCCTAATTCAGAGAAATTACTGTCCCCATCTCACTAGAGAAAAAAGTCAGGCCTGGGGCAAACCCTCAAGGTCATGTGCTAGAGAGCCTGGGGTTGTAATATGGCCCCCAAATCTCTCTCTCTCTCCTCAGCACCTCCCTTTGTGTACGTGTCACAGAACGGACAGCATCCCCGGCACCAACGGCCCTTCTGATGGGCACATGAAGCTTTCCTGGAATCAAGGACATAAGGTCACCTGCAGGAAAGGGAAGGCCCTTCTCTGGTCCCTCCTTTCTCACAAATCCCTTCCACCTCAGCCACCCCAGGGCAGTGCAGGGCCCAGACACAGCCCCTCAGAGACGGCGGTGGTGGGTGCTGGGGCTTGGGCACCCTCAGGAGTCCACAGAGGTGGAGGCATCTCCAAGCTAAGAATGGTGGCTGGGACAGAGCTGTCCCTCACGCCCTCCAGAAAGCACCCTGTTGACGCCCTAATCTCAGACCTCAGTCACCAGTCTCTGGGAGGGTAAACGTCTGGTAATGACACCACCAGTCCAGGATGTTCTGTTCTGGCAGCCCTAAAAGCCAGCAGACTCCCAGAGAGACTCACTCTTCTTGCCCGCAAAATTTCTAGAGCAGCATCCACGGTCTGGTAACTGGTGATGTGGGAGAACTGGAAATGAGGCCCACGAGGTCATGACCCTTAGCTGCCCCTGCAGTCACTAGCAGGCGACACACGTGTCCCGTGCCTCGATTTCCTATGGCTTGTGCATGTCCATAATGAGCACCCAAGCAGCAGGAGTTTGGATTCGGGAGTGAAAAATGAATGATGGAACAGGGAACAGCAGGTCCACTGTGATCGACAGCTTTCCCTCTCAGTCCACAAAGTCTGAGAGTCTCGGGGGCCCCGGGCCTGGCAGTGGGACCCAGCAGAGCGCAGGAGCGCTGTCAGGCAGGGTGGCTCTTCCAACCCTGGCTGTGCTAAGCTGCGCAGGGCGGGTGACACAGGAGCCCACAGCCTGCCCACCCGCAGCAGGAAGCTGGAAGCCATCGCCAGCTTTGTGCTGTCCCACCCTCTGCACCTCCATCGGCTCCGCTGAGAAGCAGTGGATCCCGACAGCCTGGCTCTGGGCTCGAGAGAGCCGGCGTCGAGGGCCAGATGATGGGGCTGGGGCCCCGCCAGCGTCCACGCCACGCCTGTGCTCCCCAAGGCTCCGCAGTCCCGGCAGATCAATCCTCGCTCTCCACGTGGCTCCCACAGCACGTGTGGGGCCAGCAACCAAATGTCATCACCTGCTCAAAAGCATTAAAGCATTCTCAGCCCCAGGCTCAGGAGACTCCGAAGTCTACACTCTCTCAGATCCCAGGACCTGCCCCATGGTTAACCCGGTTACCAGCGGGGCTACTGAAAACCTAACTTCCCCCCAGCTGTTCTGCTCAACAGGAGACCAGCCGCACCTCTCTCCTCAAAAGGCAAAGAGAATAACACATTTCCAGGGACCAAAGGACAGCGCAGCGAGTGACGACCTGGAAAGAAATCTAGAACAGGCACATCAGTCAGCCAGGAGAGAGCCACTTGGCATTTATTAAATGCTAATAAAAATAGGTGCCACTTCTCAAGGACCTGTTATGTGCCCAGCAGGTGCGGTGCTCGGGGCTTTAGAGACAGTATCGTATCCAGTGTCAGGGGGCCCAAGGTCGGGTGGACTCTTCCCATTTTCTGAGTGTGTAAGTCAGACTTACGAAGTCAGGTAATGCACCAAACGTCACACTGCTGGTCCTCCTGGACACAGAAGCAAACCGTGGCTGGGCATCTTGCAGGCCTGTGTGACCCAGATACCAGTGAGAGCACAGAAGTGGCCAGAGCCATCGAGAAATAGGGCTGAGAAAAGAAGAAGTGTCTGCCCTTCGCCGCAGCCAGAGTTTCAGGGCTGAAGCCTGCGAGTGGGCTTGGAATGAGACTATGCATCCAGAAGGACTGGATGTGTGTGTGTGGGGTGATACAGGCTCCGCAGCACCCACAGCAGCCACAAGAGGTGACGCTGGGGGAAGAGGGCAGCTGGGGGAAGAGGGAGGCTGGGGGCATGTCCTGTGAGCTGTGCCTCAGTTTCCAGGAAGTAGGGCAAGAGCAGGGCCCATCCCAAGGGCCTGTGAGCATCCAATGAGTGAACGGCGGCAAAGAGCTGAGAGAAATCTGGCACAGCCAGTGGCCACCAAGTGTGGACAGCCAGGGTCATGGTCACCGGCACCATCCCAGTCCCAGGCCAGATCAATGCCCCCCTCCCAGCAGTCTCCCTCGCACCTGCGCTTCACGATGACAAATCCTCACCCAGACCCGTCAACTTGGGGACCAGACCCAGATGCCGGGCCCTGCCCATCCATACAGCAGCCAGGATCAGAGGTCCGCAGGCTTGGCACAGAGAGGAAGCGCAACAAACAGCCCCTTCCCACGGCCACAGGGGCGCACGGAGGTCAAGGAAGACGTGCGAGGGAAGATTCACGTCCAGCCTCCCATTGTCTGTGTGCCCCTCAGGTCGGCCACCATCACTGTGAGCACGCTTAGAATAAAACACCATGCGTCCCCCTGACTAGGCCACAGCTTCCAGTGATTTGGTCAGACATTACTCCAGATGTTTCTGGGAAGGCAATTTTTAGGTCAGATTAACATTTGAATCGGCAGGCTCTAAGTAGACTGCCTCCCTCCATAATGTGAGAGGGCCCTACCCAATCAGTTGAAGGCCGTAAGGCACTGATGGCAACAGCCTGCTGCGCCAACATGCCGCAGGCTCGCCACCACTGTTGTAAGGCAAAGGCCGATCTCCAAGCAGAAGGAATTCTGCCGGACCCTAACTGAATTCTTCTCCGGGTCTTCAGGCTGCTCACCTAGCCTGCAGTTTGGACTCACCCAGTCTCCACAATTGCGCGACCCAAATCCTTACACTAAATCTATGCACACACATGCTATGGCTTTCTCTGCAGAGAACCCAACTGCTCTGCACAAGCAGGACCTGCGGCACAAGGGAGTGCGGCACTGGCAGAGAAAGCCCTCGCTGTGACCAGACCTTCCGTGTGCACCGATCTGCCATTGCCCCCACCGTATCAGTTTCTCATCCTCACTTCCTGGTGAGTCATATTCCCAGCAGCCGGTTGGAATCTGAAGGAACAAGGCATTCTTTTCATGCTCAGACAGAGCTCTGTTGAACATTTACCTTCCACCAGCCTGCAGCAGCCAGAAGGGGAGGCCTGGCTGTGACGTTCTCCAGCCTGGAGGAAAATGAGCACGCCACCTAATGAGCCTGAGTTGGCTGTAATCAGATTTTCTCTAAAGCAACCAGTCGAGAGCACAGTCTTCCGGGCAGCCACCTCCTGGTGCAACTGGACATCGCTCACGCAGGCCACTGGCAACGCCTCCGGGCTGCAGGAGAAAGCAGCCCTCCTGGCCTTCTGCTTTAGACCAGGGCCGCACGGGAGGATGTGGGAGTGTAGAGACACTCTGCCTCAGACTGGTAAACGCACTGAAAGGTGGGTGGATGCCTGACCAAGTCAGAACTAGAAGGAGGACTTCTCTCCAACTCGTGACTTGTGATAAAGATCATGGTGCTTTGCGATCGGATCTTGCCTTTGTGACCACATCAGATAAAGAATTGACACATTGGTCATGTGCCACAGGCTCTGCCAAGTTGAGGCCTGCCAGGTTCCCTCCTGCATAGCCAAGGCCCAACATCTGTCGCCGGTCAATCCAGCTGCCTGCTCCCTCTGCAGCGTGGGGACATTCCTGGGAGGTGACTGCATCCTCCTGCCCCTGCCTCTGGGTGATGGCACACTGGCCAAAGGAAGGGGGGTGTGTGTCACTTCCGGCCAGGCCCACCTGTTCTTCCTCTGCCCGCCCAACCCCCTCTCCTGGCCACAGGTCAGTATGGATCTCTGCAGGAGTAAGAACTTCACCTCTACTAGTCACACCGCTGGGACTCAGAAACTCACCTGCTATAGCAGCCAGCATTCCCTCAACATGTCTCCTTCTATGAATAAAACAGAACCCAAAGAGGAAGGATAACTTGGTCAGGGAGAGGAAAGCTATGCCCGGGACTCAAGTATGGGGCAGGGACTCTGCCTCCACCATGGACCATCTCCCCTTATCACTTACTGTTTCTAAGGTCATTCAATTACAAATAATTTGTTTCCCCTTATCTCTGCCAAGTGCCTCATTCTTTCTGAGATTTAATTCACAGAGCAGATAATACTCCTACATTGCTCAGTGGCTTCTAGTATATAACCATCACCACAATTTAACCTAAAACACTATCATCAGAAAGAAATGTTATACGCATTAGCTGTCCTTCCCTGTTCCTGGCCTCCCTTCTCCAGCACTCCATAGATTTGAGACATTTCGTATCAAGGGACTCATATAACACATGACTTTCTGTGACTGGCTTCCTTCACTTGGCAAAATATTTTCTTTTTCTTATTTTTTTTGGTTCTGGGGATCGAACTCAGGGCCTTGTGCTTGCAAGGCAAGCACTCTAACCACTGAGCTAAATCCCCAGCCCCAGCAAAATATTTTCAAAGGGCACTGATGCAGCAGGTGTCAAGGGCTACAAAAAGACTTCATTCCTTTTTATTGCTGAATAATATGCCAGTGTAGCTCTATCACAAGCATTCATTCATCGCCTGATGGACATTGGCTTTTTTCCACTTCTGGGATATTCTGAATAATTCTGCTAGGTCACCATGAACATCTTGTGTACTTTTTGTGTGCATGTGGATGTATGTTCTTATTTCTCTTGGTGTACAGCTAGGAGTGGAATTGCTGGATTGTCTGATAACTGTATGTTTGACATTTTGGGGAACTGTCAGACTGTTTCCAAAGAAGCTGTACCATTTTGTGTTCCCTGCAGCAGTGTATCCAGGTTCTGACACTGCCATGTCCTCATCAACTCTTATAACTGTCTGCCTTTTTATTTTAGTCCTCCCAGTGGTCTGAAGTGGGATATCATTACGGTTTCTCTTTCATTTCTCTACTAACTTGTAATAATGAACATCTTAACAAAAGCATGCTCATGGCCCATTTGTGGATCTTGGATGGAGAAATGTCCCCTCAAATCCTTGGCCCATTCTTAAACTGGTTGTTTGAAAAATTATTACTGAGTTGCAAGATTCTTTGTAAATTCTGGCTGCAAGTCCCTTATTAGATACATGACTTGCAAGTATTTTCTCCCATTTGTGTCTTTTTAGTTTCTGAATGGTGTCCTTTGAAGTGCAACAGTTTTTAATTTTGGCGAAGCCTGGCTTACTTTTATAAATTACTTGTAGTGAACCAAATTTTTGTGAACAATTTGGGACCAGAATAGCAGCCATGCTGTCTCCACCTGCCTGCAGACTCCACACTCCTGAGAGGCTTGAGGACGATACCCAAGGCTCTAGCTTCCTTTCTCTTCTTTCATCATTTCAGAAAGATTCTCTGCTGGGGAACCAAGTTGGTCTGAAGATAACAATGACATCCAGGCAATGGGATACCACTCGGCCACTAATGTGACAATGCCGATCTACCTAACAGCATGCTTAAAATAAATGCTTCAAAACAGCATAAAGTATAGCTGGTTTTTCAAAATTGCTCCCATTTGAGGAATAATTTAGAACAGTAAAATGTGCAACAGTTAAATGGACAGCTCAAAACATTTCCACTATGTATAGATCACTACCACCCAGACCAAGCATATAAACACCTGCACTTCCCAGAGGGCTGTCCCTGGCCCATTCCAGTCCAAATCCACCTGCCCCGAAGGTGTGTTCTGTTCTGACCTCTGTCACCACCAATCACATCTGACTGCTCTTGGACTACTTCTACGTGGAATCACAGTGTGCGGTCCTTTGTTAATGCTTTTTCCATTCCATGAATGTTTTCAAGAGTCACTTATATTACTGTGTGTACCAAGAGCCTCATCTTTTGATTGCTATACATTTTCCATGGTGTGACTATTACCTAACTTCTTTACCCTTTCTTCCTGTATCAGAGAAAGAAATAAGCATCCGGATGGAGGAATGTGTGGAATGAGAACCATCCAACAGGAACTGTCCCTGCATAGAGCGGGTTCTGTTTGCTGGTGGCAAAGGAGAGAAGAGTGGAGGGCTGGGGCAGCCTCTGAAGATGAGAGGGGTCTGCCGGGGGAGCTGGCTGGGGAGTGGATGGCACGGCAGGGAGGGGAGATGAGCCCATTAGGGCAAAGCTGGGGGCTCGGCGGGCCCAGGAACAGAATGGGGGGCTCCAGAGTGCCTGGCGATGAAATCAGCCATTCACCGCACACTCGACAGCTCTCTCCTGTGCACCTGCTATGTGCCGGGCCCTGCGCTGGGAGCTGTGTTTCCGGCATGCAGACAGTGCGCTCACTGGACAGCCGGGACACCTGGGGCAATGGGGAAAGTACGGGGCTTCATACAGCAGGGGTCACATGCAGTCCCCAGCACGCCAGTTGTATCCCCTGGGTTCGTTTGCTCCTTGTTTCTCAAGTCACCAAGCAGCTGGGTCTGGCTGTGTGCTGTACAAGAACAGGTGGCTACTGCTCATCCGGTCACCATGAGTCACTCCTGAGTGCTCAGAGGGAACGATCCAAGGCGGAGGTGATGAAACCCTCCCTTGTTCGTTCATTTAATGTCATTTTTTAATATCTATTCATGCAGCAGCTCAGAATTCAAAAACTACAACAAGAGGGGGTATGAGGAAGTCCCCCATCCCTCTCTCCAGCCACCCAGCTTCCATCCCCAGAAGTGAGAGATGTCGCCAGGCTTTGTGTGATTTTCTTGAGACCTGTTTGTAGACATCTACAAACAAATGCATGTGCGCCCCCACCCCTTCTTCCCTGAGGCCCAGCCCTGCAAAGGGTGAGGGCAAGAACACTCCAGAAGAAGGAACCCCAAGTGAAAAGCGGCAAGGGATGCTCAGAAGGCTTGGAGGTAGCAGGGAGGACAGGTTGGACGTCTCTCCCTGGAACTGCTCCGAGGAGGCTCCTGTCCCACAGAGGCCTGTTGGGAAGTCGATGGATCCATTATCTCCACTCCTGCCCCATCAGAGGCTGCACATCTGGGGTTATCCCTTCCCGCACTCCAGAGGATCCACCAGCTGGGTGTCAGGGCCTGGCTCATCAGGGAGGAGGACCAAGTGGCATCTTCGTCTCTACAGACCTCTTAGAGCCAGCCCATCGACTGCCAGGGCAGCCCCCACCTCCGAGGCCAGCTTGTCCCTCATCAGCAACACGCCAGGGCTCGGGCATGTCCGGGACCATGGGTGACAACCACAGGCTACCTGCAGCCCACACTGCTCATGGCTGCACCCTGGGAATGAACAACTCTGAACCTCTTAACCTGCTATGGGGAGGCGGTAAAGGGCAGGGTCTGCCGGACTGGCCGCTCTGTAAATATCCCCGCGTCCCCTCCGAGGCACGCCTTAGTCAACAGTAGTAATGACAGCAACAGTTGCATAAGGCCTCGAAGCTGCCAGCCTATCCCGATATGGGGGGATTGCAGAGGATGCACTCGGACTTCCCCTGCCAACCCAGACCCCTCCCTCCGCTGGGCCTGCACCTGGCCACAAGCACGCCCTCCACACACTGTGGGCAGCAGTTTTTGGCTTCCAAATCTCTGTGCGTGTTTATGACCAGGCAGAGTCTGACCTTTCTTTGCATCTTCTCCATTTCCTTATTAGGGCTCTGGCTTACTGATCAGTGTCCAGCCAACCCTTATTGGAATTTTCTGCTTCCCACTATTGCAACTTTTCTTTGACTTCCCTTGTTATCTTTTCATCCCCAACTGCTTTCTCCCGGGAACATTTAATGTCAGATCTCCGCACCCAACCCCTTTAGTCCTCACCCCCCTCTGTTTTTTCTTTCCATTGCTCTGCCTGGAAATGCTTGGCTTTAACCTATTCCTCCCATCGGACCCTGTACGCACTAACTACACCCTTGAAACTTCCCAGGGCTACCTGGCCCCTATATACCATGAAGACAGTTGGTACTTTTATCACCACCCTGCCCAGGCGCCACAGCCTGAGGCCCACGACTGGCCATGGTCATGTGATCCTGTGGTCCACAGCAGACACACCCCGCCGGCGAGCTGGCTCCTCTGCCCAGCAGCAGCTACTGTGTGTCATGTCCTGTCTGGTTCCTGGCCGCTGCATGGGAGGGAAGCAGCCCTGGGCCTCCAGGACTGGCCACTCACAGCAGGCTCCTCGCGGGACTGTCTCAACAAGCCCTGTGCAAGTGGACGTGGCAGTACATGCCTGTAATCCCAGCACTTGGGAGGCTGAAGCAGGAGGATGGCCATAGGTAAGGCTAGCATGGGCTCACAGTGAGCTCAAGGCCAGCCTAAACTGCATGGTGAGACCCCATCTCAAAAAAAAAAAAAAAAACAAAAAAAAAACCTTTCCAAAAAAACCTCCCTGGAGAGGAGGCCCTGGTCCCTTCCTCCTCCTCTTCCTAGTCCCACCTGTATCCTGCAGGATTTGCAGGAGAAAGTCACTCATTCTCTTAACCTTTGTGAGCCAAGCAGTGTGCCACTCCTGGCCCAGGCCCCGGGGACACATAAGGATGGGGCACCTGCAGACGAAGCTGACAGAAGTCTGGTGTGGAGAGACCAGGCACCAACAGGATAAATATGTAAGACAGGCTACAACCTGGGTTGGCACTAAGAGAACCGCAAGGCCAGAAGAGAACTGAGGAAGAGTGCAGGAGGGGACGGGTGGGCATTCCTAGGAACACCTGGCAATGTCCTAGGAACACCTGGCAATTCTTGGAGACATTTTTGGTTGTTACAAGTGGAAGCACCAGCCCAGTGTGCTACTAAACATCTACAGCACCCAGGATAGACCGCACCACAGAGAATTAGCCTGCTCAAATAGCCAGAGTGCTGAGGCTGAGAAACCCTGATTGAAACTGAGTGGCTGGGGTCGGATTCATCAACAGGGGACATCCGAGTCCAACTCCGGAGAACCAGGTGGTAGATCGATTGGCTCACACACATGATGGCAAATGCAGACTCCGACAGACATTCACACACAGAACGTCCCGACTCACGATGGTCCAACATATGGTTTTTCAACTTTACAAATTCCATAGAAATCATACTCCAGACCCGGAATTTGGATCTTTTCCCAGGCTAGCAAGGCACAAACTCGTCCCGTCCCTTGATACCGAGTAGGACCCGTGCCCAGGCACCCCGCGGTCACATGGGGAAGTGGTCAACTCTGCAGTGCACTGTGTCACTAACCTGTGACACTCGGTGTGAGAGGTGCACTGAATGCATTTTCTACTCAGGACAGTTACAATTCACAATGGTTCCATCAGCAGCCCCACTGCAAGTGGGGGAGCGTCTTTGGGTCTCTTCAGTGAGACTCACACCTGCACCCTGTCTAGCTCAGTACCACCAACACCGCGGAACGCCCAAAACATGGTGATCCTGGGACAGGAACAAGCAGATGCTCATTGCGCTAAGTGGAGGGACAGACAGAAGCAGAGGTTGGTGCGGTGGGGACAGGCACCCGACCCATCTAAGCTCGGGAAGAATTCCCAAGCCTCCCCCTCTGGGTACTGGGAAGACAGACAAAGCAACCAAAACCCCGTCTTGACTGATCAACAGCAAAAACCCAAAGCCACTTGCCAGACAATGCAGGAAACCGGAACCCTGGTGGTGTCTGATGATACTGAAGGATTTGTGCCAGTTTGACCAGGCATGATAAGGCTGTAGTTACATTAGGCAGAGTTTGGTGCAGGGACTGCAGCTCAATGGTAGAGTGCTTACCTAGCATATATGAGACCCTGGGTTTCTTCCCCAGTACCGCCAAAAAAGAAAAAGTGTTTCCTTTTCAGAATTCCATGCCAAATATTTGTGGATAAATGATATAATGTCTGGAGTTCATTTCAAACCAGTAAGTCCTAGGCAGGGAGGTGGGAGGATGGAGGGGAAGGATGTAAAATCCACATAATGGAACATTATTTAGCCATCAAGAGAGATTGAGACCTTGAAACCATACTGATAAGGAGAGAGGTCAGCTGGCAAAGGTCACAGTTACCTGGCTGCATTTAAATGAAATATGAGGAACAAGTCCAGCCACAGGGACAGGAAGCAGATTAGTGTGTCCCAGAGGCTGGGGGGAGGGGCTGGGGGATGGGAGTGACGGCTAATTTACAGAGGGTCTTCTTTGGGGTGACGAAAACATTCTGCAACTAGACAGAGGTGGTGGCTGCACACAGTGAATGCCTTGAATGCCACTCTCTCGAATGCTTAATTTAGGAACTTCAGCTGTTAAAAATAATGTTTCCCTCCAAATGAAAAATGATGCTTTTTCAAATAAAATGAATGTGAATGAAGCACATGATGATGGCAAGTCTGCAGCAGAAGGGCCCCCCTTCTGCCAGGACAGAGAACAAGGCGAGTTCACAGGCCCCGGAGGAGTGAGCGTCTTGGCACTGGCCAGGCAGGGATCCTTGGGTCCCCCGACATGCGTGTGTGCAGCCTCTGCTCCCCGCACGACCCCACGAGAGTCTATGCAAGCTGGCAGACAGACACTTACTATGAAAAGTGGCATCTAGGATTGGGGGCAAGTAAGAAAAAGAGACTGAGCGGCCAAAGGCAAGCCACTTCCCAGGTCGGGTTGCCTCTCAGGGCTCTGTGGCTCCTGCAGGAGCCCAGACTTGCCCAGCAGGCCCCTGGTGCCTGCCCTCCTGAACCCCCTTCTGCCTGTCTGCAAATGCTGGAATCCTAGACTCAGCATGCACAACTGTGTGTGTGCAGATGTAGAAAAACCTCCGGGTCAGAGGTGAGCTCAGTGAGCCCCCAGCCCCACCCCAAGGCTGCCCGCCTCCTCACCCCAGGCCTCTGGACTGCCACTTCCTGTGGGGACCACCCCTGTGAAGTCCCTGTTGGCTTGGCCTGACTCGACTCACGCTGGCTGCCTGGCTCTGAGAACAGGAGGCTCGTGCCCACCCTGCAAGGTAGCATCCTAGCGTGCAACACCTACAGCACACAGGGCCTCAGGCCCGGGGTAGGAAATGAGACAGAGACTCAGGCACAATCGTAGAGTGACCTTCCCGTCCCTGGTCCCTGCAGATGTCTTTCAGGAGTAGATTTTCAAAACAATGCAACCTTCAGAAACAAAAAGCTCTTTAATCCCTGCACTTTGGATAAACAGCCTCTTCTTGGGTTGCTCCTCCTTTGCACCTGTTGGGGTCCAAAGGCGGGGGGTGCACTTGATCACAGTGCTCAGCCCCCTTGAAGGTGCCAGAGCCCCTGTGCCCTGGGCTGATGGTGCTTTGTGAGTCTGTTGCATTCTGCTGTGCCCCCAAAGATGTCCAGACCCTAATCCCTGGAATCTATGAATGTCACCTTCATACGGCCAAAGGAACTCTGCAGATATGACTATGCCAAGGATCTTGAGGTGGGCGGAATTCCCTGGGTTCTCAGGGTGGCCCTTAAACATCATCACAGGGGCCTGCAAGACACGGGGCACAAGAGTCCGCCACAGAGGTCAGGAGAGGAGCAGGCTGCAGAGGGGGCATGGAGGAAGAAGCCGCGGTCAAGGCATAAACGTGACCTCTAGGAGCAAAAGAAGGCAGAAGAGCTTGTCCTGGAGTCTCTGGGAGGAACCAGTGTGGTCAGGAAGCTACATCAGGTTCCTGGCTCCGGGATCACACATCGTGGTGATTCGTTACAGCGGCCGCACGAAGCCCAGACCTTCTCACAATGCTGTGAACTGAGTGTTGGATCGGCGCAATTCTCCAGGATTCCCACCCGCCCCAGGGTGCTGGCACACAATAGGTGTACAGTCCATGCTGCTGGAGCGGAGAAACCAGGAATACCAAGGGCAGGCAGTTCAGGTGGCTGTATGGACATCATGCGGAGACACCAGCTGCCAACACTGCTAGGCATCATGATTAACACTCTTCCTAGGCTTCAACCTGACCAAGTTCTTCTATCAAAATCTTAATCTCTTCAAGGAACAGATTAAGAAGGAAGTACCTTGGAAAGGGCGTTAGCCGGCCAGGGCAGAACGCAGGCGTTGGCCGTGTCCATGGTTACCGATGACATCACACGCCCCCAGCTGCGCAGGTGTGAGGCTTCCTGTCTGTCTGGAGCTTGGCTCGCCAGCCAGAAAACCACCTGTCGCAGGCTTCTGTTCCACAGAGCAAACACCCAGATTCTCCACCCCCAGGATCCTCATCGAGGCGGCTGCCGCCCTTCTGAGCCTAATAATGGCCCCTGCGTGCAGCCTGTGCCAAGAGGGAAGAACCCAGACGCTGCATCCTCCTTGGGAACGCGGTGGGCCAGAGCAGCCGCCTCAACGCCCCCGCCCAGGCTCCTGCTGCAGGTGTGGCCAGGGATTAGCACTGCTGCAAATAAACATCAGCCGGGGCCAGATGCCCCAGCAAAGCCAGCTGGGGACTGCCAGGCACTCTGGCCCCTGGCCAGAGCCCCAGAAATGAATTCCCGTCACGCATGACCCAGTATCTCTGCAGCCAGGGACGGATCCTGAGAGAGCGCCAGAAATGGGACAAGGAGCAAGGTGCTTCCAGGAGGGAGACAACATCAGGAGGGAACACGAAGAGAAAAGACCTGCGTGGCCCTCAGAGGTCAGAGCCATCACGGGAGAGAGGCTCCTGCAGCCACAACAATGACACACATGCCACACTGGAAACTCGGGCGATCCTGGGGTCCTAAAGCACAGTGGGAAAAGTGAGATCCAAAACGACACACACGATCCACTGACACTGCTAAAGGCAAGGTCAAGGACAAACATTCACTGCACGCTTACTGTGTTGCTGGCACCCAGCTGGGGCTTGATACCTGCATACACAGCCTGGCTGAGCCTTGTTGCAAACCTAGGTGCAGGGCTTGACCTTAGGCCCATTTCACAGACCAGGCCACTGAGGTCCAGGAGAGTTAGGCCGTTGGCTCAAGGTCACCCAGCTGGTCAGCAACACGTAACTACCAGCCCTTAGGACCATCTATACTGATCACAGCAAAACCTGACATATTCCCAGGGAAGGAGCCTGGGAAGAAAATGCACTCAAAAGATACTATCCATCACTTCTGGGCAGTGTAATTCACAATGGTTTTTATTTTCTTCCTTGTTATTTTGGTATTTTCCATCTTTTAGACAGTGGACACGTACTATGTTTAAAATCAGAAGCGGTGCTATTTTTAAAGGTCTCCAGAGAGCTCATAACCTCTTCCAGAATGGTTTAAAATAACAGCACCACAAAAACCACACCCGTGATGAAGGGTTCCGCCCAGGACCCCAGCCGCCTTCGTCCTGGTTAAAGCCGCACCGTCGCCCAAACTGATCTCCCATCTCCCAGCGTCTTGCTGTAAACAGCTTAGGTCAAGGGCTTGAGAACAGCTTGCCCCTCGCACACTCAGGGGACACAGGGTCCCTGGTCTCACCCGCTCTGGGACCCCAGACTGTGCTTGGGCCCCAAGAAAAACACCAGCTCTCCCAGGAGCCAGGGTTTGCTGGCCTCTGGAGGGGAAATCGGCATGGATCAGCCCAGACCGGCTAGGGACACCAGGGTATGGGGTGGGGCTGGGCTGGATTCAGTCCCCACAGGCTGAGCCAGCCGCAGATACGGCCTTAGGATGATAACGGAGCAGCAGGACAGAGAAACAGGTGACAGAGCAGACTGTGATGTGCACATCACCTATCAAGGCCACGCGAACAGGTGAAGTATATTTGGGAGACAGAAAAGACGTTACGATCCTTCCTTCCTCCTTTCTTCTTTTTTCCTCTTTTTCCTTCCTCTCGCCCTCCCTCCCTCCTGTTCCTTCCATCCTCTTCTTCCTCCTCTCTCCTTCCTCCCTCCTCCCTCTCCCTATCCCACCCACTGTCAAGCGCTCTAGGATTGCTTCATCTCTGACTCCAATCCGCACGCACATGCTGAGCCCCTCACACCCACACTGCGTCCCTCTGGCCAGCAGCCCGCATGGAGGTCACCCAGCAGAGGCAGGAGCTGCTCCAGGGGCAGAGGTGCCAGGCACAGGACCCCAAGAGACTCCAGCCTGGCCGAGCCATCCCTGCCAGGGTGGGGATGGAGCCATGCCTGTGGCAACACAAGGAAAGAGGTGACACAAAGGAAAGGGCAATGTTCCACCCCTGCTCTGCGGTGTTGAAGAGAGAGGTGGGAAAGGACAGCTTGGCCCTGCGGGCAGCAAGCAGGGCCCCTGCTGGCATGCACAGCCCTGTACCAGCAGAGGGGTCTCCCAAGATGTGACACTGAGTGTGGCCTCTGTGGATGTGTAGAGTTTTCTGGGCTGGAGGATCATTTAAGGCTAAGAGGGGAAACATGAGCTGAGTATATCTTAGGGAGTCCCTGTCCCCCCTCCAAAAAAATGCAAAAATTAAGAAGTGCTAGAAAGAAGGGCAGGTGAGGGGGACCCATGGGAGCAGGAGTGGGGAAGCCCAACCTTGGCCAGGTCACAGCCAGCACACCCCTCCCTGGCTCACCTCTCAGCAGATGGAGAGGGGTCCTGGGCAGGGTCCCTGACAGAGGGTGTCAGCGGGTAAGGGTGCAGGGGGTGGGTGCTGGTGCAGGCGGGTGGCACAGGGGCAGGTCCCTGGCCCAGTCTGGCCCTAGGGAGGTCTTGTCCCCTCTTATCCCGTCCAATCCTGTACCCTCCTGGAGGGCAGTGAGCACCTGGGAGGAAGAGGCTGACTCCGCTCCACTCAGCCCTCAGCGTGGTTTGCAGAGAACCCCGTCATTGTCACATCCTGGAGGTCGGACCTGCACCCAGGCCTCGGTCTGGCCAGCGCCTCGCAGACATGGCCAGTGGACCCTCACACGCCTGCCCACAGCCCAGACCTGGCCCCCAGGCAGCTGCAACCAGTCAATCACAGCAGGCGGCTAAGTCTCATCAGTGTGTGTGAGGTGGCCCGGGAAGGGAGGGGGGCCTGCCCGAGGGTGCAGTGTGCAGCTCTAGCCCTGGGGCTGAGCAGCCGTGAGCCTTCCCAGATGGCATTTCCACAGGGACCTTCACAAGCAGGTTCCTGCTGAGCCAGCGCACCCTGGGCAGTGGAAACTCTTCAGGAGTTCCCAGAAATTCCCTTTCCACTTGGGAGAGCAAAATGCAGATGGGAAACCTACAGGAGTGGATGTGTCCATGGGAAACGCAGGCCTGGGCTGTGATGGCTGTCCTGCACTAGGGAGAATGTTGGGACAATCCCCATGCACACACCTTTTGGAGACAGGCTCTCACTACACTGTCCAGGGCATCCTGGAACTTCTGAGCCCAAGAGATCCTCCCACCTCAGCCTACGAAGTAGCTGGGACTACAGTGTGCACCACCATGCCCAGCTTGGAAGCTCATTTTTAAAGAAGCTTTGACTTTTTCTTACTAGTAAAAAGTCAACATATTATTTGTAGAAGAGATCAGAAAATGCACTCAGGTGGAAAAGGAAAGCATACCCGCTCACCTCCCACCGTGAGCCATGATCAGAGGGCGCCTGGGGACACCATACAGCATGAACATGGCCCAAGTGCCCGCGGGAGGAGCTGAGCAGGGAGCCCTTGGTGTCCCGAGAAGCAGGGCGGAGGGGCACGGTACTCAGGGACAACCACAGCTACCCGGCTCCTGCAATCACCACAATCCCCATCTTACCGAAGAAGAAAGGGGCCCGGGGACCTGCAGTCACTTGCTCAGGTCACAGCCAGAGTGGCAGAGTGGTGACATCATCCAGAATCTGCTCATCCCAAGGCATCTTTAGAAGGAAATGTGCTAAGAGCTTCTATGTTACCACCAGGTTCCATTATTCTGATGCCTCGGAGAAAGCCACCCCCAGATTCTCCAGTATCCACCTATCCATCCTTCCTTCCATCATCCATCTACCCATCCAGCCAGCCATCCACCCATTCTTCCATCTACTCACCCAACCATTCATCTCCCTCCCTCCCTTCCACCCATCCATCCATACATCCATCTACCCACTCGTCCACCTTTCCTTTTTCCCTCCCTCCCTTCCACCTATCCATCCATCCTTCCATTCATCCACCCATTTCACCCATCCTTCCTGCCTCCTTCCCTTCCTTCCTTCCTTTCTTCCTTCCCTCCTTCTATCCATGCATCCATCTGGTCACACTTCACCATGCACCTTCCCCTGCCACACACGTCCCAGTAGTGAAGGCAGCAGATACAATCCTGCCCTATTGGCATACAGTTTGAGGGAGTGAGAACAGGCAGAGGGTGGGGAGCAGGGCTCCCCAGGCCCTCTCCAGCCAAGGAGGCACATCCAAGTCTATGGCCCTGGCTCTTCGGCGGACAGTGGTGCTGGTTCTGGAGCTGTGGGTCAGGACTGCGTCACATGCATGGTGGGCATCAGTAAATTCACACCCCAATTCCGAGAGAATCAGGACAACTCCCACCTCCTTGCAGTGGTGAAGTCCCTTGTGCAAAGTCCCAGAGGGACCTGCAGCCTCGCCACATGGGTGTCATCCCACAACCTGGCATGACCACCCCAACCCCAGTGCCTCTTTCAGCCCTCTGTGGGCTCCACAGGCCCAGCTCCCACAGGGACTCACGCAGACACAAAGGGACATGAAGGCTGACTTCTGGGCCGCCCAGTTTAAGCTTGGCCTGCTGGCCTTGAGAGGGGGTGAGGCTGGGGGGGTTCCAGTCCCTGCCTAGGCCTGGGCCCTTTCCTCCTCCTCTCTCCTCCCTCCTGGACCCGACAGCAGAGCCAGGACTGGGGAGGCCAGGGAGGGACACGCTGACCTCAACCAAGTTGCTGACCCAGAGGCCACAGCTGGGCTCAGCTGAGCTGGGCGGGTCCCCCGAGAGGGGCTCGGCCCTCTGTCAGGAGGGGAGGTTTCCAGGTACTATGTGAGGCAGTCATTTCCTTCAGTCTCAGTTTCTCCATGTGGAAAATGGGGGAGTTGATAAAAGCACCCCCGTCCCCAGAAGGCCCTGAAATGCATACAGAACCCTTCGGGACATGCCTGGCACATGTCACTGCTGCAGAGTGATGGGTGGCTGTGCTCCCAGCTCCTGTAACAGCCTCCTCCTCTGTGTGGTCTTTAGAGATTCTGCAGCCAGCACCCAGCAGCCTCAGCTGGGACATGCTAGAAATGCAGATTCTCAGGTCTACCTAGACCTGCCAAGCCAGGCTGGGCCTCTAGGGTGGGGCCTGGGTACCTTCTCCAACGCGCTCTCTGCCAGATCCCAGTGTTCCTCATGCGGGCTTCCTTGTGCCGGGCACTAGCCCATCTGGCTG
The DNA here is from genome assembly GCA_004026905.1 of Hystrix cristata. Lineage (NCBI taxonomy): Eukaryota > Metazoa > Chordata > Mammalia > Rodentia > Hystricidae > Hystrix > Hystrix cristata. The sequence continues at coordinate 75,273 of PVJO010006727.1, forward strand.
GACCGTTCTCCGCAGGCTCAGGCTGTGTGGCCCTGTCTGCATCCAGTCTGTGGCAGGTCCCCAGTCAGATCCTTGCCTCCTTTCCTGTCTCTGCTCAGCATGGCCACACCTTGCCTGATGGTCCCTGTGCCCGGGAAGCTGAGCACGTGACAGCCCGGGGATGCCCCTGTGCAGCCTGGGCACTCATCCCACCATCTCCTTGTGAGCTGACCCAGCTGGAAGAGGGACTGAGAGCAGTCCAGGTGTTGGTTCTTGGCCATTTCATCTTCATTCTTATTTTCTCCCCATCTTCTGGGACAAGACTTAATGGTCCATTTTTTTTCCCTAAGTACCAAGTGAAGGGAGTTTGAGCGACTCAGCAACTCATTCCCCAAAAGAAGGAGAATGGTGGCCCTGAGTTTAAAATTCTCCCCAAATACTGACCAAGAGTGTGTTACTTAGATTTGTTTAGGCTCATAGTTTCAGAGGTTTCAGTCTGTGGTCAGCTGGCTCCATTGCTCTAGGCCCACAGAGAGAGGAATATCATGGCAGACGGGTGGGAGGATGTGGTGGAGCAGGAAAGCTGCTCACCTCATGGCAGCCAGGAAGAGGCAGGAGAGAGAGAGAGAGAGAGAGAACCAGGGAAGGAACCAGGGACCAGATCGAGTCCCCAAAGGCACACACCCATGACCTACTCTCTCAACTAGGCCCCACCTTCTAAGTGTTCATATCTCTCAGGACCCCATCAAATTACGGACCCAGCAGTGGACGAATCCACTGATGAGGTCAGAACCCCCATGATCTGACTACCTCCCCAAATCCCCACCTCTGGACATGGCTGCACTGGGGACCACGCCTTCCACACACGAGCCCTCCAGGGGACCTGTGACACTGAAATCCTAACAAGCTGATGTGAAACGCTCAACTCAGCCCTGCTTTCTCTAGGAGCCCATCCTGAGAAAACACCAGCCCGAGGTGGGAGGGCAGCACGGAGCGGGCGCCTGACGAGGGTGGGGCGCGTGTGTCCACCTCACGGCCACCGCAGTAGCAGGGCTGGCTCAGGCCCAAAGGGGCAGCCAAGTTCAGATCCTGAAAGGACCAGACAAGCCGAGGCAGAGTGACAGTGAAGGGACAAGAGCTGACATGCCAAGCCAAGGGCGGAGGGATCCAGGAAGGGCCACCCCACAGCACAAAGATGGCTCTACATGGAGAGGGAGAAAGCCGGGTGATGGATACAGGGGGAAAAATATGTGCTCCAGTGGAAGAGATGACAGAAAAGCAACAGCAGCACTTGTGCAGGGGGGTGGCCCAAAAATGCGGTGAGATGACTTTTCTAACTGCATGAAAACAAAAACAGAGCTTGGCACAGATGGCTAACCCAGTGGGTAACTCCCCTGCGGGTTGCCAAGGGCTTCACATACATTCTTAACGAGGCAGGCACTGGTTTCCCCAGGGCATGCATGAGCAAACACACTGGGAAGGACAGGGGACCGGCCTGGGATCCAGAGCTGGCCGCTCCGTGTGACGGGGCCCACACGAGGGCTGTTTTAAGACAGAACACCATCCAAGCGAAGGATAGCAGCTTCCTTTCCCTCCATCTGTCTCCCTCCCGCCTCTGCTTTCTGGGTGAAAGCTGGCCCCTCTCACCCACTGGCACCCTCTCCGCCCATGCTGACCTTTCGACCTCAGGATTTCTAGACCTGAGCCCGTGGGAAGCTCCGGCCAGGGGACCCAAGGAGTGTCGGTGGCCATGGAGGAGCAGATGCCACGGTCCCTGCCCCAGGTGTGCAGGCAAATCGGGCCTCTGCCCACACAGTGCTCCACGCCACTCCCACCTCCCTCCCGGGCAGGGCAGGAGGCAGCACCTGTCTGAGTTGGTGCTTCCGGATGCACGCAGAAGGCTCATTTAACTCTGCAAGCAAAATGCCAAAGACAATCGCTATGTGTGGAGAGGGCGACAAGGCTCAGCCAGAGGATGCTGACAAGGCGTTGAGGTGAGGTGAGGTGAGATGTGGTGAGGACAGCGCCTGCGAGATGTGGGCTTCAGCTTCACGACCCACAGAGAGCGCAGCACCTGCCCCCATTTTACAGACATGGCGCCTGAGACTCAGAAGGTGACACGGTTCACCCAGGGTGGCAGGTGACGCCGTAGGTGGGTTTCTTTCCTCTGATGGCGCTCGGGTCAGGCTGGCGTCAAGGGCACGAGCCTCGCTGAACAGTGTCTGGGATAAACTTGGCCAAGTAATTCAGGAAGGGGCTCAGGCCTCGAAATACCCAGCCAGCAAGGAGGAAGTGCAACCTGAGCACTGAGGTCAAAGAACGAAGCATTAAAAGGAGGATCCTCTGGAGTTACAGCTGCCTCTGGCTCTGAAAACACTCGAGGAAAACTGCCTGTACTGAGCATGTGTAGACTTTTTGTCATTATGCTCTAAACAATAAAGTATAACAACTATTCATACCGTATTTACACCGAATTAGGTGTTATAAATAGTCCAGAGATGATTCAAAGTATCCAGGAGGATCGTGGATTCTAGGAAGCACTGCTGGATTCTACTTACTTTCTCATTTTTAATTTTTGTTTATGAGTACGTATTTGCAGGGCACAATGACTCCATTCCTGGTGAGGATATATCACATCTTGATTCTTTTTACAGCCCCTTCCCCTCCCTCCCTTCTCCCTCCTGTCTTGGTCCCCTCTCCAGCACTAAAAGGCACAAGATCTCTAAGAAATTTGAGCACCGGAGGATTTGGGCATCTGCAAGGGGCCCCGAACGCATCACTCCTGAATCCTGAGGGGCGACTGTCTAGGTAACCCGGTCCTGCTGACCAAAGCAGAGCGTGAGCCACCTGTGTACTGCCACATCTCTAGTCGCCACAGTTCTGAAGTCAAAGAAACAGGCAAAATTAATCTTAATGATGTTTTATTTAGCCTACTACATCCAAGGCCCTAGTTGGACATGTCAGTGATATTTAAAAGTGATTAATGAGACTTGCTATGAAAAAAGAATGGAAAACAGGGAGAAGGAGGACACAAGCGAACGGCAACAGAAGCACAGTGCCCCGTGGCTCCCAGAGCGCACAAGACGACAGCAAGAGCTGCCCACTCCACGGGCAGGCTCTCAATGGCTGGGAGCGCCTGTCGCCAGCCTGTTGCCAGCCTCTGACGTGGCTTCTGTGGCCCAAGACGTCAAAGCCTTGAACAAACCCTCATGGCTGCCCACCTCCGCCCTGAGCCAGCTGCTGCCTCCACACGAGCATTCCTCTGCTTCCATCCACTCGACTCAGCCAACGCCCTCCTCCGAGCGGCCTCTTGGCACACAGGACACAGGCAGCCTCTACAGCAGTCTTCGGTCACTGCTGTCACCCCGCCCAGAGGGGACCGGAGGGCTGGCTGCCTGCCTCAGAGTAGAGAGCAGGTCCGCTGTCTGTGCCCAGAACAGAGCCCCGAAGGCGTGAACACGGCAACTATCTGCCGACGGCGCTGCTGCACGAAGGCAACTCAAGAAGCAGAAGGCCAGCTGGGCTCACAAACAGGCAGTGTTCGGGACATAAGGGACAGTTGCAGCATCTACATCTGACACACATTCTGTCATTTTTCTGCAGTCATCCGAGGGTCATGTGCCATCGCATCACTTTCTGGGATTTTTCCCACAACTGGAGAGCGCTCGGTTATAAGGCTGCAATTCACAGTACAGCTTTGACATCAACTACTGGCTTTCTGAGAGCCTCGACACTGGAGCTTCCCGTCAAAGAGCCCTTGAGCGAGGGGCATGAGTAGCTGCCACAACCCTGGGTGTCAGCAGGGAGCCAGTGCGTGCCCTTCATCAGCAAGTGTCCTGCCAGTTCTAAAATGGGCACTGCCATCCCAGGTGGAATGGCTGGGGAGATTCTGGCTGCCACGTGACTGGGTCCTGTGGGCTCAATCCAGGATGCTAACCCTCCTCCAGGGTGAACATGCCACTCCCAGAAGGCCATCCTGCTCCGAGACCAGCAGTGGTCCCTCTGCACCCACACTGGGCGGTGCTGGCCTCAAGCTGGGGGAAACAGCCATGCAGGGGAAAACGGGTCCAGAAGGTCACAGCATCACCAACGCACACCACCCCTGGACCCTCTGCCCACCGCCAGCCCAGCCACCCTCCAGAGCACCCCAGCACTCTCACCTCTGCACCTTGCTGGGCGCCTCCGGCTCCTCCTGGCCTGAACTCATCCCTGAGGATCTCCAACTGAGTCCCCCTCAACACAAGCTCCTGCTGTGATACCTTCTAATTGCCCCCATCTCCGAAGGATTCCAGGCTTCTGACCACACATCTCACTTAGTGATGTCAGCTACTGCCAAGGGGTCTCCACAACATGATTCCTGAGCGTAGACCTCAAGTCAGATGTAACACAGCAAAAGTCCCAAACAGTGACTGAGTAACCAACTCATTTGACCCCTTACCAAAATACCAGGCACCATAACCTCCCCCAGAAAAAAGTCCTTTCCTTTAAAGAAAAGAGAAACACTGATTCAAAAGGCCCTGACTATAGCCTACATGCTTAACCTTTCCCACTTCACTGGATCCTCCGAGCGGTGCTGGGAGGGCATTACTGTTCTTAAACTCACACCACAGAAACGAGAGAGCAGCCCACCACAAGGACATGTGCGATGGCTAAGCTGTAGCTACCCAGGGGAACGAGCTAAAACTCAAATCTAGGCCTGACTTCAAATACCTTCTCTTTCTGCAAAGACAGGCAGGCCATCTTTGCTCAGGTTTTGTTCTTACTGATCTGCTGAGGGCTGCAAAATAAAAAGGCATCATTTGAGCAGTGCTGGAGGGTTGGGTACTGATTCGTGCCTCAAAGGATCTTGAGATGTTGTCTCCCCGGTGCGCCTCCTTCTGGGGAACCTGACCCAGCCCCGAATCTAGCAGATCAGGTAAGGTTGGCCTGGCTGTATCTGATGGAAGCATGTGGAAGGATAACTTTCCATCTTGCCAGAAGAAAGTTTTGACTTTAAAAGCCTGACACAGCCACGTTCCCTGGGCAGCCTGTGGCTCCGGGCTTGGGCAGGCATCTGAGAGCAGGCAGCCTCCACCGCCAAGCCAGCAGCAAGCCAGCGAGCGTGCCTTCTGCGGCACACCGTGGCTCCCCTCTCCCAAGGTGTCCAAGCGCCACGCACGGCACAGGCTGCAGCTGCAAACAGCTGCACCAAATGCACAGTGGCTTGTGACAGTGTGGAAGTAGAATGCCGAAGTGTGTGGCTGGGAAAACTGCCACCCAATGGGACCAACACTCTGCACCTGCCCCAACTTCTCCCTGGAACCTGGACTCGGTGGCAGGCTAGACACGTTCAAAATGGAACAGAACCAACAGGCACTATCAGACTTTGTGTCCTCAAAGCCAGGGTGATCATGACACCTGTCAGCTTCTTAGCCAGCCATGCATACACTTTTTAGTCCCCAACTCTTAAATTCGAGAGGACAACCAAGAACTTTGAGACAGCTAAAGAAAGGAATCTCTAACCTGAAAGCCCCAGACCAAACAGAGGAGAGACAGCTCTGCAGAGAGAGGAAGAAAAGACATACATCCCCACCCACAGCGTGTGCCAGGCTCTACCCTTCACCTCCAGACCTCATGCAGCCGTCGCGGCTCCTAGGCAGGCATACGTATCATGCTGCCCATTTCATAGTGAGGTGTATGACGAACAAAGACACTAAATGATGTCCCCCAAGCCACAGAGCCAGCAGGTGCAGGCCTGGAGTTCTAACCCAGCCGCTTGGCACCCTGCTCTCTACCACTGTGCACGCAGCATCTCTGAGCTCCACCCCAGCGTGGAAGAGAAGACGTCTCTAAGAACCACAGTTCCTGCGAACTAAAAACGCATGGAAGATGAAATTGATAAAATCTCCCAGAAAGCAGAGAAAAAAGCAAAAAGGATAGGAAAGAGAAAAGACAAGAAAATTAGAGGACCAATCCAGGAGGACTGATACCAAATTGAAGGAATTTTGGAAGGTCAGAGAAAACGAAAAACAGAAATCGGAATGGAATAATCCAAGAAAAAAATCCCAGAATAGAAGGACATTCTCTAGATGGAAAGACCTCACTGAGCCTTTGACATAAGGGACAAAGAGGATCCTGTAGACCTCCAGGGAGAACACAGGAGGCTGCACACAGTGGACGGGGAAGGCTTTGTCCTCCTAACAGCAGCCCTAGACTAGGAGACCTCTGAGCAAGACCTTCAAAACGCCGGAGGAAAATGATTTCCAACCTTGAACTCGATGCTCGGTTAATGTAGCAATCAGGAATTAGAGGAGAATAAGTGCGTTTCCCCAGCTTCAAGTTCTCAGAAAATGTACCACCAGACACTGTTGCTCAGGAGACGTGGGCTCCTGTCTTCAAGGAAGAAGGAAGCAGCGACTGGCCAAGGAGGGAGGAGGAAGACGCAGACAATGATGATGGATATCAGGTGATGACTGGGCCCCCAGTATGGAGGGCAACAAGTCCAGACTGGGCAGGTGGAGGACCCCGACCTGCCCAAGAGAGGTCTGGCAGGAGAATTCACCTGCTGCCCCAAGCAACCAAAGGGGCACCAAGACCTAGAACAACAAGCATTCGGGGATGAATTCATAAGCAGACACCAACAAAAGCCATCTCGAGGAAAACAGAAAGCAGAACAGGAGGGGGAAAGCGATCGTGCTTTACGACACAGCTAAGCTCTGAGCAGTACGTTGCTCCTCACAGCGCAAGGCCAGCTACCGATCTCACCCCAGTTATGATGGAAATATCTTGGGAAGTGGGATGGGAGAGCAAGGAAGAGCTGAGATTACAGAAGTAAAGAGGAAACCTACATCCTTACCTTCCACAGCAAGAAAGCAAACCAGAGTCTAGACGCCCAAACTCAGAGCAGCCAGATGCGCAGGTTATTTAGAGACACAGAGGAAAACACCAGAGTCATCAGCTGAAGACATTTGCAAGCTGCGGCCTCCAGGGAACGGGGCCACAGGGTGACCAATGTTTCATACAAACCCAAGATAAAAGGAAGTGGAAGGAGAACAGACCTGGCTGAAGGCATGTGACCTCAACAAATGTTCTAACAACCAGGAGACGTGGAGATTTTTTTCTCTTTTCATCGAAAAGTCACTGTCAGGTTCAGTCATCCACAGCCAGACAATACTAAAAGAGGCTCCAATCCAGTTCTGCCAGAGCCCAGGCCCACACGCTGCCTTTGATTCCACATTCACACATCCAACAGATAGGAAGCAGATAGGAAGCGCACTGCCCAGTGGCCAAGCCAGCGGAGCTTCTGGTCTACCCCAGCCCCACCAAGGCCAAATCCAGGGGCAGCAGCTGCTCCCTTCCTTTCCTCACCCACCCCGAGGGGCCACTGCTGGGCATTGTGGCACCTGTGTCCCCCACATGTAGTTCATGTGGCACTGAACATTGTGGCTCATTGTGCCACTGCCACAGTGCTCCTGAGAACTGAACACAGGCGGCCGGCCACCCAGGCCCTCAGCTTTGATTTGGAAGCTTATTGGGTTTTGTTTTTAGATTAGAAGCAAGCTGGAAGGCCAGAAGGGCTGGGCCTCAGTGTATGCATCTGTACTGTGGGGATGTGACACCAACCTCAGAAAAGCATGCCACGAATCAAAATGACATGATGGAGATGACAATGCCTTAGAATCTGCCACCTCCATCTCACAGCCCAGGATGAGGGCACAGAACAGTTCCCTGTGGCTGCCTACAGGCACTTCTGCTGGCATCCAAGGTTACGGGAAGCTGCCTCTTCGGCTTGTTACAATGGGCTCCCTGCCCACACTCTTTTCAGACCTGCCCTGGCGATCAGCAGTCAGGCACCGTCAGTTGAGAGGTCAGCCTCGATTCTGTTGCAGTCAGAGGTACCTGAATGATGACAAGCAGAACCAGCCCAGTCACCCCATCTTCCAAGATATGGCCCAGGACCAAGGTGCTGACTTCCTGCCCCATATCCTTTGTCTGTGTCCACGTTTCTTCCTGGGCCTCAAGTCAAGCACGTTCTCCAGCTGGTCTGTGACCTAGTGTTGGCCAAGTCTTCCTCTGTCCCCAGTTCAAGTCCCCCTCAGTCTCCATCTTACTGCCCTGCCTCAACATCATCTTCCCAGACTACACTCAGATCTGGTTCTCCCACTGCCTGGGTCAGCAGCCTGGCTCTTGGGACAGTCTCACTCAGCCTTAGTTTTTGGGTGTAGATAATAATTCCGTCTACTGGGGTCACTGGGAAGACTTGAAAGGACATCCTGCATCGTGGTCATCTCCCTGGCCCCATAATCACAACAATGCCCTACAACCTATACAGAGAATTCTTGACTTTGTGGTTTTTTCATATCTTATACAGTGTAGGAGACACAGCAATGATACCCCAAATTTTCTGGAACTCTGTCCAGTTGGGTCTTCCCTAAGTCAGCTTGCCAATGAAAGGATGTGTGCTAAAGTAGAAGGGGCTCTGCTGTCTCACTGTATCTGTGGGATATTACTGAGATGTGATTACACTGTATCCTTGCTTTACCAAAACAAATAGAAACAGAAACAAAACAGAAGTGTGGCTATCAACGATCACTGCTGGCTTCATAAATTTACCACAAAGACCACAGCAGACCAAGAACAATGCTAGCTGTGGGCTTGACCAAGGGCCCTGCTAAGAAGGGAGGGAGAGGGAGGGGGGAAGAAGGGGGGCCTAGAAATACTGTGTGGTGCCATTCAACAAGGTTGCCACAGTGAGGCAGGATTAGGGCTCTCTCCTGCTCTCTGGGAACGGAAGTCCCTTGTGACTTATGCATCCAGCCACCGCCTTTCAAAAGTTGGTGGAACATAGCTGCGTGGGTTTGTGTCTAGATGTCCCCCCAAAGCCTCATGTGGTAAGAGGTGGCTGGATCAGAGGTGGCTGGATCTAGAGTGTGTGATGCTGGGATTAAGGGCATGTGATTACTAAATCAATCTACCGGTTGGTTTAGAACCGCCCTAATCCTAGCAGCCTGGATAAACTATAACGCATAGGAAGAAGCTGGTTACCCCCTTGCTTACCTCGCTGCCTTCTGCCCGTCTTCCATGCCACCCTGCCTTGGATCCAGCCGATTACGGACTGAAACGTGTACAAACTGTGAGCCAAATAAACCTTTCTTCTCCTAACTTTGGGTGCTGGGTACTTTGTCCCAGCAATGAGAGAAAAGTAACTAGACAACAGGCAAGACAGGAGGCATGTCTTTGAACAGTATCCTCAGGCTGTTCTCATGGTTTCAAAACAGACCATGATACTTCACAGAAAGTGGAAGACTGTTGTCCCACAACAGTCAGGGCTTTGCCTCCTCCAGATTGATGGCACTTCTGGAGTCTATGCATCTTAGAATAGAGATGCATTTGCACAGCCAGACAGTGGCAGCCTTGTGACCAGAGGCCACGTCTCTGCACTCTCAGCTCAGGCTCATGGTCACTGTCCTGGGTCTCCACCTAAATCACCCGCAAATCTTAATGAATGGTCCAGGGGTACAAACATCTCCCAGAGGCAACTCTTCTAGGAAAGAGGGGAACACCTGTACAAGTTTCCTATTGCGGTCATGGTGGCTTAAAACAACACAAACTATTATCTTACAGCTCTGGAGGTCAGACATCTGAAATGGGATTTACAGGCTGATATCAAGAACCCACTTCCTGGCTGCCCCAGCTGCTTGGGCTGCCTGCATTCCTTGGCTCCTGGCCCCCTCACCAGTGCATGCAGTCTGAACCTGAACCATCACCTCCCTGGCTCTCTGCCCCTCTAACAAAGAAGCTATGGTTAGACGGGCCTCATAATTTAGGGTCATCTCCCCATCTTAAAATCTTTCACTAATTGCATTTGCCAAGTCCCTCTTACCAAGTAAGGGACTTGGTCACACCTTTGGGGGATGAGGATGTGGACATTAAGGAGGGCATTGTTCGGCCTAAAGCAATTCACAGTCAGTTCTGGTGACCTCCTCTACCCGAGGGCCTGGCAGGACAAGGATTCACCACTCTGCTGAGGGCCCTTCACAGAGGTGGGATCACAGGGCATCTGGGAGCCCCAGGAAGCCCAGAGGTGTGGACTGTGACCTCCGCCCAGGAGGGCGCAGATGACACTCAAGTGGAGCTACTCTGGAGGCAGTCATGGTCATTCTCTACAGGGGGATGGTAGGGACAAAGGACACAATGGGAAAGGGTATGATGTTGGGGGTCCATTCCAGCACAGGCAAGAGAGGTTCCCCCAGCCCCAGAACACACAGGACTTCATCCTGCACGCATGCAGAGATCTTTTGTAGAGGATGACATGGTGAGCGAGATATCTCAGGCTGAAGGGCTGAAACTGGATGAGAGGCACTGAAGGCCAGTGATCAGTGCTCCCACAGGTCCACACAGAGGATGCCCGCAAAGGTAAGCGCCGAAAGTCCAAAGCTGGAGAGACCCCAGGGCCAGAAACACAGAGACAGGAGCCAAGGGAGGGGCCAGGGAGCAGTGCCCCTGTGGGTTGGCATTCTTTCACCCCGTGCTGGGAGGCCATCTCCATGCCCCTCTCCACTGGACGCCCCAGTTCTCAGCTCAGGAAGGGCTCAGAAAGCTGCTTTTAAGTATGTCATAGAGGAGAGGATTAAAAATAGTTTGGAAGAGGTGAGGTGTATAAATATCGCAAAAGCTCCTGGCTATACAGGGAGAAGCCCCCAGGAGAGGGAAGCAGGAGTGGGGCGTGATGTCATCAGGCCCTGTGGGTCCTTCCTGTGGACCTAAGCTCTCGAGAAATGAGTGAGTCAGTGGGTACTGATCAGCCCCAAAATACCCCCAGGGCTTCCACAAACCCCACTTCCTCCTTGGTCTTTCCTCCAGGGCTCTAGACCACATTTCCAAGAAGCAGCAGATCCCAATGCTCAAGAAGAACAAAAAAACAAGGGAAATGTCAACATCACTCCATTTCTACAGCAGGCACAGCCCTCTGACAACAAGGCCAGGCTGTGCTACGTATAGCCAGCATTCTCTGCTGCTGTCCCCATCTGTGGCTCCTTGTCACAGGTCTAGGTTTAGAAAATACAGCCTCCACTATCCTACAGGAAGTTTTCCAGACTGTGACCTTCGGAACACCAGGCCTCCAATGCTTAGACCTCCAGGTACACCTCCTGTTGTGGTAAAAGGTGTCCCTGTGTCCCAGAGGTGCTGTGTGACACCACGGCCTTAGCCAGGCTTTCCTCTGGACAGCAAAACAGTGGGCAGGCAAGCATGGTTAGCAGGAGGCAGCAGTGCAAAGCCAACCCCTCTGTTCTGAGACCCAGGGGCATCTTGGTGCCCTTTACCCTGAGTTACATCCAAGACAGAGCACCCAACTGGGTGAAAATGTTTATCCAAGAAATAGGATCAACACATAAATTAAACACACACACACACACACACACACACACACACACACCCCTCAACAGACCCACACACATCCTTTTGCTGAGATACTTTACTAAGTTTCTCCATCTTTCTGTCTGTCTTCTTTATAAGCCTGGGGCCAAGTGGTAAATATTTCTGGATTTGTGAGTACTTCTCTGTCCTGGGGCAAAAGCAGATATAGACAACGTGCAAATTAATAGGTGTGGCCACGATCAAATAAAACTTTATTTACAAAAAATGAGTGGTGGGC